>BQNB010013563.1:0-76887 GCA_026074375.1 Tanacetum coccineum
AATTTTTGTTAACTAGAAAATTTCCAAACAAAAACTTGTACATTGTTAATTCATGCCAAAAACATGCTAAAAACAATCATGTATAGATTTTCAAAGCATTCATGACTCAATGTATATTTTTCGAATCAATGAATGAAATTTTATAAATATAAAGGGGCGTTTGGTTTAACACTTCAGATTGTCATTTTAAGTCAAAACAAACATCATCTCATTTTTGTTAAGTCACACATAATGAACTCAATTTAGTCGGCGAAATATACAACGTAATGTATATCTTTCGACGATCTTAGTCAAGTCATATGTTATTAGAGGAGCGTTTGGATTATTTTTAGTATTTTGTTCTAAAATCAAAATAATCTCTACCCTACTTATTTAGCATTAAAACACTTGACAAGATTATACTAGGTGCCGAAATATATAATTAATATATATTCTTCGATACTCTAGATTGAGTCAGAGGACGTGTGGATTACCTCTTAGGTTTTATTTTTAGAGTCGAAGTAATCCTTGTTCCACATATGTTGTTTTCAAAACTTAAATTTCTTTTTAATATACTTGTAGTAATATTTTATTTTGTTGTTGTCTTGTTTAGGTGATAAACATGCCTCGATCAATTGTTGGTGATACCTCCCGCACTAAATCCTATATCCCTAAAGTATCTGAAATACCCGGATTCTCTCCCGTCCTTGCTCAATTCTACAAACCAATCAAAAACCATTGCATTCACAAGGGCCAAGTCATAGATTAACCCTATTACAAATCCAACAGCATTGAGCGAATGTTCACCAACGTTCGCTTCATTTATCTTTTTGAGATCAATGAACCAATCGTTATTCGAGTCATTCTAGACTTTTATAGTCAAGTCAAAGTCCAAACCGATGAATACGGATATCTTCTAATCTCATTCATGATCCAACATGAATTCATCACTCCCACTCTCGTACAATTTGGTCAAATTCTCAGAATTCTATATAATGGTCAAGCCGTCTTCACAAATGAATGGGACCTTGCATCTCTTGCATATTCCCAAGAGAATGAGGGATCATATCATACTGATCTTCCTACTCCTGACGATATTCGTCAATTTCTTCAATTGAATCGTGTCGAGTTAAAACGCACCATGAAAAGTAAAAATGTCGTTCTCACTCCTAATTAAATTCTTACCAAATAATTAAGTCAAGACATGAAGCGTTGGGAGGAACTCATTTGTAAAAATGTATTCAGACTAGGAGGCCACCGGGACCATCTCCCGGCTAGTCTCGCTCACATGTTATATTGTATTGTTTCCAAAGAACAATATAATCTTGCTTATTTCTTTGTCAAACAAATCGAATGTGCTCGGGCTACTTTAACCGCCAATCTTTTCCTTAAGGCATGTTCTTGACTCGTCTCTATTGACACGTCATGAAACATTATCCTCATCTTGACAATGGCATTTACAATGTCATGTCGTTGATCGAGTCATGCATCCACTCGCTCTAAAACAAACCCAAAAACCCCAAAGTGATCATGGAAAAGCCCGTCACTCTGTCTTGTCAACATCTGCCCATCATAACTATAGATCTTCATCTCACCAAGGAGATGATGATGAGGATGATAGTGCTTCTCGTGCTAGTACCACATCTCCTACCACCTATCTAAACTCTCCTGAACCACTTAACTACTAACGATACGACATTCCCACCTCCTCTTAACAAAATAATGATCTTCTCTTTAAACGACAATCTAACTTGCTCAATCAAACACAACAAATTCATAAGGAACTTAGAGGTGGATTCAAATCAGTTGGCAAGGAATTGCGAGGAGTCTTTGGGAAGAAAAAGAAATGAAGAAGTTAAATGATGATTAGCTTGGCAGAATAACTTGTTTAGGACTTTATGTGAACTTATGTCTATGTTGAATTTCATGTGTGATGATAACCCGACTTAGTCGGAAGGATGTGAACTTGTTTAGCTTCCTTAGAACCTCTAATTTTTATGTGATATTAATATGATCTTTGTGTTTGTTTTTATTTCACATATGTTTACAAAATTGCATGCATATATGATGTAACATCCCCAAAACTGGGTCGCAGCGGAAATATGTCTGGGAGTGTTACTTCATAATACAACAGTACAAGATACAAGAGAACGACCTCTAAATGTGTCGTTTGAAAAGTAATCTCGTTGATTTTCTTGAAATTGATATAACATTTATCCCATAATTGCATCACCATAAAAAGCTTGAAAGCAATACAAGGAGATTTGATCATTTGTACGTAAGTAGAAATCCATGAATGAAATCTTGCCAATTTAGACTCCAATGCACATCAATTAAGCCAAGCATCTAATTCACCTGAGAAAAACATGCTTAAAAGTGTCAACATAAAGTTGGTGAGTTCATAGGTTTGTTAAAGTATAAATGTAAATTCCAATGAATGTATTTGTCTGCTGTGTCATCACAGTACCATGTAAAATGTTTAGTGACTACTGTCTCTCTACAGTATCAAAAAATGATTTAAAATGTTGGATCAAAGATTTGTAATGCATGCCTGACCTATTTCAATCCTTAAATAGTCACAAAATGTATGAATATATGTTCAAATCCAAGATTTGTAATGTATGCATGACCATTGTATCCAATACAATAGTCACCATTTATGATTATAATTACACACCTAAGTTCATGAAACTGTGACGTAGACTTGTTTGTATGCCACTTTATTCAAGACACTGTAAGAATATACCCATCGTAGGTTATCCCCTCTAAAAACACCCGTGCAGTAATAAAAATATTCATGTGTATGTGATTGTTGGCCCCGTAGGCGCCAATCCAATCATGATCCGACATGGTATAACGTTCGTTCTCGGTGATAACTAGTCACCCGAACGGGGATTGTCAATCCCAAATAGATCTATCTTATAACATTCGCGCTTACCCTCCGATTCTGTGTTAACCTTCTGCAGTAATTTATAGTTCATGCAAACTTAAGCTTATCCATAATCATTAGGTATGAAATCAAGTTGTAGTATCTCCAAAATGAAAACTTAGTGCGGTATATCATCACGAGATATGTAAATGGGAGTATGTAAACAGTTGTAAACTTTCATGTAAACCCATACGTAATGACATTGGTAAATGAAATTTGTAAACCCGATATATAATCGTTCTATGTAAATGAATTGTAAAAATGTATGTAATTGGAATGTAATGAATTTGTAAAACACGTACATAATCGTCCATGGTAATGAATTGCTAAACAAGCATGTTCTCACCCAAAACTATTGTAAAACAAGTAAACCATTAGGGCTATACAATCAACCTCGATGTTGTAAGAACGATTGGCAGGAATGGCATATTAAAGCGCAGACAAAAACGGAATCTGGAACGGTCTCGACAAAAAGTTGTGGATTTATTTAACGGTTCTACCCTACTAGCCTAGATAATGTATTTGAGGTTTTCGATTGAATGTGCTACATCAACGCGGAACACGTAGTTTAAAAGATTTAGATTTAAAGTTGTAATAGATTGGTGGGTGGTTAAATAAATAAATCAAATAGTAAACGCAAGGTGTGTAATATATTCCTTATATATTACATAATGAAAAATGATCGAGTATATAATTCATACCGTGAATTATATAACAAGATACGCAACCAAAAGAATAACTCGAAGCGTTTATAATACGCGACATGTGTTACCTCTAAAAGGTGACAATTAAAATAAAATGGTCTAATTATATAATACTTTCCAAGTATTATATAAGAAGCATGATAAAAATAAAAATGAAAACTAAATAATTCGACAAGCGCCCGCGATATCCCCAAATGATTTAGTAGAAAAGTTTCCTTTATGGAAAATAATAGCACGTTTTTTTAAATGTTGTGAAAACTAGATTGATGAACTCTCTATAATCATAGCTTATGTTGATTATCGGGTCTTCAAATTTAACTATTTCTTAAGGACATTTCAAGGTCACATAAATAAGTAGATTTGTAAAAATTTACTAAGCGTAGCAATTTATAAAAATCTCGGCTTATGACCTATTCGTTTATGTAATGTTGTATCTATTAACAAAAAGTTAAAATTATCTTTCCCTCAATTGAATTAATCCGTTTGTTGCAAATACGGCGAGTTTCAAATATATATCGAAATTAAACAAAATAATAAATAACACATTTATTGAACCATTAAACCACCATTAGATCCGGTTTTATATTTATAAAATCTTACGATATATTGATTAATCGATTCACATAAACCCAACTCACCCTAATGGTTTTCCTGCTCACCCAAACAAGCCCTTACGGCTGTTACACAGCCAACCAAATGCACTCCTAACTGCTGCTAAACCAAACGCACTCTTATGGTTTTTCTGTTAACCCAAACGCCCCTTTTTATTAGTTTGGTTAACCCAAACGCGCCCTTATGTTGTAACTGTTACACCAAACGCACCCTGCTGGTGTTAATAAACCAACCAAACGCACCCTGCTGGTGCGGAGAGGAACCCAACGCACCCTTTTGTGCTTATTTTACAAAACCAACCGCACCTTAATCTGTGTAAACATAACAACCCAACGCACCCTTGGTGCTAGCTGTCTAACCAAACGCACCCTTGTGGTGCTTATAAGACCAACGCACACTAATCGGTTGTACCAAACGTACCCGGCTGCAGTTTATAAAACCAAACGCACCCATTTCTTGCTATAACCATATAAACAAACTCACCCTAATCTGATTACCACAACTAAACACACCTTTATAGTGCTACTGTGGTGCATGGTTGTGGTGAGGATGGCTGCGTGACGACGTGTTGGTGATGGGGATGGTTGTGTTGGGGTGGAGACGATGAAGATGTTGTATGCGTGGTGGTGGAGCTCGGTGTAGTTGAGGGTGCGTGGTGTGGTGATGTTGTGGCGGTGGTTGTGTCGCGGCTGTGATGGCAGCCGTGGTGACGAGGCGATAGGGGTGATGATATGCCTTAGATCGATTGGATTGGGGTGGTGGTGGTTGCGTGATGGTCGTTGTAGGTTCGCCAGAGATTGGCCAGAAAAGGTGGCCGGAAAAAGAGAGGCGCCGGAATATATGAGAGATATGTGTGTGTGGGTTTTTGTATAAAATGAAAATGACATAACCCTAATAACTTATATATATACACATTAAAGTTATAAAGAAAAGTGTACATTGCATAATACTTGAGGGTTAATTGTGTAAATATTTCCACAGGGACCAAAAGTGTAATTTTCATAATATAATAGTCCGGGACTCGTTTAAGCCACTTATCAGATGATTTAAAATACGAAACATGCGTCATTGCGTTCCAAATAATTTTTCCCACAAAATGAGTATCTATGTGACTATTATTTAATAAATCTTTTATAAAAATTTAAAGGAAATGTTCATTATTTATTTGTGTATCTCTGACAATCTTTGTCCGTAAAATGTACTTTAAATTAAATAATTGCGTTTTTAAATAAACGTTTTTGAATAACATGATAAATAATTTATTAAATACTTTTATTTAATAAAAAGTGATAATTTAATATAATTAAATTATTTTTGTATCGATACGCGTTGTACGCGGTTTTCAAAATTTGCGAGATGTCTTCTCGTTTTCGTTTCAAATAAGTTGGAAACATAAACGTGTAAATGAGAGATGAGTAATAATAAATATGATTTATTATTTAAATATGTTTCAAAAAAATTTACCGGCTACGCGATAATCGTTATTAGGTGACCGTAAAAGGTCAAAAAGCTAAAAAGTCAAGTCTGACCCAAAAAGTCAAAGAGTAAAGTAGAAATATAAAATTCCGAAAATTGCCGGTTGTTACAGTACCTACCCCTTAAAGGAATCTCGTCCCGAGATTCGATTTATGTTAATCGATTATGTGATCAAGAAAAAGATTTAAGATTTAATAACCCAGTTTTGAACATGACGTTGATAACGTTAGTCAGCAAAATTTGATGTTTTGACACTTCTCAATATACCAAGAATTTTAGCTAGTTTGATCAGGATATTTAATCTATCAAAATAGGTATCTCCAAAAATATCACTTTAGGTCTTATGACTGATATAAACGCGTTATGAAGAAAATCTCTTGATAGTGACAGCGTCAAAGGAGAAAGTGTAGTCGCGTGGGTATGTCTATATAAAGTTTTAAATGTTCAAGGACATAGTCTAGTTCCTGATATCTATATTATTCGATGATTTACATCAGACAAGGCTTAAGGATGTAAGTATTCAACTTACTTGGCAGTACTAGGATGTGTCGCGACCTAAGTCTGTTTTACTATTGGTCTGAAATGAATAGTTCGACTAGATGTTTCTTCGATAGGTGCTTATCTGGTTTAAGGGGGGTTGCATTACCTATTGGATAAAGTCGTACAAGTTGAGACCGCTCCAGGACCCAATAACAGTAACCATAACAATAATAACTATAACAAACGGTGATGGGATACGGGAAGTGAGGACGTTTCGAGAAACAATATCCCCAGAATAAAGTTCAACAAATGGGAGGAGCTCGCGGGAGAGCTTATGTGATAGGTGGTGGAATATTGTACCCAGTCTGCTAGTTCGAGATTGAACTAAGTTCGTTAGTTCAAGAGTGTAACAAGTCTGTTAGCTCCACAAACAGTTCGTGATTGTAAGGATTTGTAACGGCAAAAGTAATAACTTACGAATGAGATAAGGTAGTTCAAGTGAGGCTTTAAGATTCTGCTGAGTGGTAAGACACGATTGTGTCTCTAGACCTTTTTAACGGATTCCGGTGATTGTCAGGTTCGAGTCCATACTCGTTTCATATTGGATACCATTAAGCCCACTCATTTATAATTCATTATTTGCATAAAGAAGCGTCCCAATCTATGTAAATAATGAATTGATAAACTTATGGTTCGGTGATTTACAATTTATTTATTTAAATGAAGAGGCGTCCCAATCCTTTCAAATAAAGAGATTATAAATCATCCTACTTAATAATTTCTGATACAATACGCGTACTCACATAACCTTCAAGGTGGTTGATGACATGACGATGCATGTGCTCTAATGAGTATGGGACGAGTGTTTAAAACTCGTCCTCAGAGACGGGGAGTAAAACAATCAGAGGAAATCGACATAGAGTTCAAGATAGTTAATGAGTACTCGGTTAGAGTAAATACGATAAAGGTCCTTATGAACGAGTCAACATAGCCATTATCACATCAATCCCCCTATTACAAGTCCCGCCCATACAAGACTTGTAATACTTAGATTCATGCATAATCCCATGTAAACAGAACTGTGACGGGTTTTGTTAACATAGCAATTATCATATCAATCTTTATATTAAAAGTCCCACCCATACAAGACTTGTAATACTTAGATTCATACATAATTCCATGTAAACAAAACTATGATGGCTAACGTGTACTACGATATTGCATAAAGTTATAAAAAATATCCTTAGAGACCATTGTTTAACTTACAATATCTGAGAACGAAGTGAGACTATTGTGCAACGCATAATGTATAAGAAGTAATATGAGACCATTATGTAACTTACAATGTCTGAGATGTAAATGAGACCATTGTGCAACTCACAATGTCTTAAGAAATGTTCTAGAATTTATATAATTAACTCTTATATAAATAAACGTACGATATACGCAAAAGGAATGCAAGCATACATATTATATATATGTATGTCATGTAAGCACTTAAGGTAACAAGTAATGTAAGCACATAAGCAAGTAGTGTGTATGCACTTTGAAAATGTTTGATGTGATGCAATGTTTGTGAAAACGGTTATAGTCTAGGGTAAAATATGCAACCTAGTTCTCTATAACCAGTGCTCTGATACCAATCTGTAACACCCCTAAAAATGTGTCGCAGCGGAAATATGTCCGGGGGCGTTACTTCATAATACAACAGCACAAGATACAAGAGAACGACCTCTAAATGTGTCGTTTAAAAAGTAATCTCGTTGATTTTCTTGAAATTGATATAACATTTGTCCCATAATTGCATCACAATGAAAAGCTTGAAAGCAATACAACGAGATTTGATCATTTGTATATAAGTAGAAATCCATGAATGAAATCTTGTCAATTTAGACTCCAATGCACATCAGTAAACCAAGCATCTAGTTCACCTGAGAAAAACATGCTTAAAAACGTCAACATAAAGTTGGTGAGTTCATAGGTTAGTTAAAGTATAAATGTAAATTCCAATTAATGTATTTGTCTACCGTGTCATCACAGTACCATGTAAAACGTTTAGTGACTAATGTCTCTCTACAGTATCATAAAATGATTTAAAATGTTGGATCAAAGATTTGTAAAGCATGTCTGACCTATTTCAATCCTTAAATAGTCACAAAATGTATGAATATATGTTCAAATCCAAGATTTGTAATGTATGCATGACCATTGTATCTAATACAATAGTCACCATTTGTTATTATGATTACACACCTAAGTTCATGAAACTGTGATGTACACTTGTTTGTATGCCACTTTATTTAAGGCACTGTAAGAATGTACCCATCGTAGGTTATCCCTTCCAAGAACACCCGGGCAGTAATAAAAATATTCATGTGTATGTGATTGTTGGCCCCGCAGGCGCCAATCCAATCATGATCCGACATGGTATAACGTTCGTTCCCGGTGATAGCTAGTCACCCGAACGGGGATGTCAACCCCAATAGATCTATCTTATAACATTCACGCTTACCCTTCGAGTAATTAACAGTTCATGCAACCTAAGCTAATCCATAATCATTAAAATGAAAACAAAGTTGTAGTATCCATAAGTGAAAACTAGTGAATGTATCTCATCACGAGATATGTAAATGAGGTGTAAACATTCATGTAAACACGTATGTAATCGACCATGTAAATGAATTTGTAAACACGTATATAATCGTCCATGTAAATGAATTTGTAAACAAGCATGTTCTCACCCCAAAAATATATGTAAAACATAGGGCTATAAACTCACCTCGATGTTGTAGAACAATTGGCAGGAATGCGCATATTAAGCGCCAGACAAAACATAAACTGGAACGGCTCGACCAAAAAGTTGCGGTTTATCTTAACGATTCTACCCTACTAGCCTAAGATAATGTATTTGGGTTTTCCGATGAATGAGTACATCAACGCGACACGTTGATAAAAGATTTAGATTTAAATTTGTAATAGCTTGGTGGTTAGTTAAATAAATAAATCAGAAAGTAACGCAAGGTGTGTAATATATTCCGTATATATTACATAATAAAAAATGATTGAGTATATAATTCATACCTTGAATTATATAACAAGATACGCAACCAAAAGAATAACTCGAAGCGTATATAATACGCGACATGTGTTACCTCTAAAATGTGACAATTAAAATAAAATGGTCTAATTATATAATACTTTCCAAGTACTCCCTCTGTTACTAATTAAGTGTCCACTATTGACTTTCGAAGTCATTCTTCTTCAATTTTGACCTTAAATTATTTTGTTTGTGTCATATAATACTTAATGAAAATAATACCAATAAAAATACGTTTAAAACTAAAGTCATTCATATATTTTGCATCAAGTATTATATAACACAATCAAAATAATTTAAGGTCAAAGTTGACGAAAAATGACTTCAAAAGTCAATAGTGGACATTTATTTAGGGACAGATGGAGTATTATATAAGAAAGATGATAAAAATAAATGAAACTAAATAATTCGACACGTGCCCGGATATCCCCAAATAATTTAGTAGAAAGTTCCTTTATGAAAATAAACGCACGTTTTAAAGTTGTGAACTAGATTGATGAAATCTCTAAAATCATAGCTTATGTTTGATTATCGGGTCTTCACAATTTAATATTTCTTAAGACATTTCAAGGTAATAAATAAAGTAGATTTGTAAAAAATTTACTAAGCTTAGCAATTTATAAAAATCTTGGCATGACCTATTCGTTTATGTAATGTTTTCCATATTAACAAAAGTTAATTATTTTCCCTCAATTGAATCAATCCGTGTTGCAAATACGCGTGTTTCAATATATATCGAAACTAAACAAAATAATAAATAGCACATTTATTTAACCATTAAACCACCATTAGATCCGGTTTTATATTTATAAAATCTTACGATATATTGATTAGTCGATTCACATAAACCCAACTCACCCTAATGGTTTTCCTGCTCGCCCAAACCCGCCCTTACGACTGTTACACAGTCAACCAAACACACTCCTAACTGCTGCTAAACCAAATGCACTCTTATGGTTTTTCTGTTAACCCAAACGCCCCTTTTTGGCAGTTTTGTTAACCCAAACGCGCCCTTATGTTGTAACTGTCAAACCAAACACACCCCTTAGGTGTTAACAGCCAAACCAAACACCCTTGTTTGGTGTTATCTGCCAACCAAACACACCCCTTGGCTATTAACAACCAAACCAAACACACCCCTTGGGTGTTAACAGCCAAACCAAACACCCATTTAGTTGTTTCTTGTTAACCCAAACGAACCCTATATGTTTTCTATATCAACCAAACGCACCCCAATTCGTCTTCTACTACACCAAACGCACCCTGCTAGTGCGGAGAGGAGCCCAACGCACCCTTTTGTGCTTATTTTACAAAACCAACCGTACCCTAATCTGTGTAAACATAATAACCCAACGCACCCTTGGTGCTAGCTGTCTAACCAAACGCACCCTTGTGGTGCTTATAAGACCAACGCACCCTAATCGGTTGTACCAAACGTACACTGGTTACAGTTTATAAAACCAAACTCACCCATTTCTTGCTATAACCATATAAACAAACTCACCCTAATCTGATTACCATAACTAAACGCACCTTTATGGTGCTACTATGGTGCATGGCTATGGTAAGGATTGCTGCGTGTCGGCGTGTTGGTGATGGGGATGGTTGCGGTGGGGTGGAGATGATGAAGATGTTGTATGCGTGGTGGTGGAGCTCGGTGTAGTTGAGGGTGACGTGGTGTGGTGATGTTGTGGCGGTGGTTGTGTCGCGGCTGTGGTGGCAACCATGGTGACAAGGCGATAGGGGTGATGATATGCCTTGGATCGATTGGATTGGGGTGGTGGTGGTTGCGTGATGGTCGTTGTGGGTTCGCCGGAGATTGGCCGGAAAAGGTGGCCGAAAAAAGAGAGGCGCCAGAATATATGGGAGATATGTGCGTGTGGGTTTTTGTATAAAATGAAAATGACATAACCCTAATAACTTATATATATACACATTAAAGTTATAAAGAAAAGTGTACATTGCATAATACTTGAGGGTTAATTGTGTAAATATTTCCACAGGGACCAAAAGTGTAATTTTCGTAATATAATAGTTCGAGACTCGTTTAAGCCACTTAACGGATGATTTAAAATACGAAACATGCGCCATTGCGTTCCAAATAATTTTTCCTACAAAATGAGTATCTATGTGACTATTATTTAATAAATCTTTTATAAAAATTTAAATGAAATGTTCATTATTTATTTGTGTATCTCTGACAATCTTTGTCCGTAAAATGAACTTTAAATTAAATAATTGCGTTTTTAAATAAACATTTTTGAATAACATGATAAATAATTTATTAAATACTTTTAGTTAATAAAAAGTGATAATTTAATATAATTAAATTATTTTCGTGTCGGTACGCGTTATACGCGATTTTCAAAATTTGCGAGATGTCTTCTCGTTTTTGTTTCAAATAAGTTGAAAAATTAAACGTGTAAATGAGAGATGAGTAATAATAAATATGATTTATTATTTAAATATGTTTCAAAAAAGTTTACCGGCTACGCGGTAATCGTTATTAAGTGACCGTAAAAGGTCAAAAAGCCAAAAAGTCAAGTCCGACCCAAAAAGTCAAAGAGTAAAGTAGAAATTTAAAATTCTAAATATTGCTGGTTGTTACATATGATATACTTGTTTCTTGCAAATATATGTTCACACAGGACTTGCTGCAAATTGATCACTAAAACAAAACCTTTCTTACAAAAATTTTGTAAAAATAAATTTTTTGGTCATCTGACAAGCATCAGATGGGCGGCCCCTTTATCTCATAAGGGCGGTCCATTTATCATTAAGGGGGCCGTCACCATAATTAAGGGGGGCGGCCTTACAGTTCATGGGTTTTACTGCTTTTTTCTACTTTTTGACTCTCTTTTACTTAGCCTCAACTATCCTTACCCAGAAAACTCGAACATATTTTGGAAATCCTTAAACTAATTCAAATTCATAGCATTTCCAAACAATTCTCTTCCAATAAATTCCCTCTAAATGTTTACCACCACTTCATCATCTTTTTCATCCATTATCAACCACCATAAACCTTCAAGGCATCCACTAGAGCTTCCATTTCCAAAGCTTCCAAAAGAACAAAATTCTTGAACTTTATTGTTCATGAAGAATACACCCCGAAGACCGCTTTCAGGACTCGTTATGGCCATTATAAATTTCAAGATATCGGATAAAACAAGGAGAGACTCTAAATTTTAAAAAATAGTCATAGTCTAGGTACTCAACATCATTCCACCAAAATAATTGTTTATGGATTTAACTCAAGATGACACTAAAACCCCATCTCCTAAACATCAACTCCCATCACCTAGTGCTCCAAATGCACCTTCAAAAACACCATCAACTAAAGATACTTCTTCATCCTCCATTGGCTACATACCCAAATCACCAACCTCCTCCACGTCACCATCAACCAATGGTTACTTAAACTCACCAACATTTCCTTCTCCAAGAGTTCCTCCACCACCTCCAATTTAAGATAGTTGATCAATGGACATCACTCTCACCCTTTCACCAATTACTCTACTTAATGTGCAATTTAATACTCCATCACCCTCTCCACCTCTCTTTGGTCATCCCATTCCTTGGAACCTTCTTGAAGCTCATGGAGATTCATGCTTGTGTTGCATTTACAACTGTACTCTCATCTTTGGATTAAGAGATGAACTTCGATACATGTTTTCTTACATAGAACACATGCTCTTAAAACCTCTCTTTCCAAACACTCCACCACCATCAATCTCTCGAAAGTAAACATACCCTATGTTTAGTTACTCATGTTTCAAATAATTTTCAACCAAACCTTTTGCAAGCAAGTCTTATGGAATTCTAGGAATATTAGGACATTTGTAGTTTAATTTTATATATGTTGGATTAATATGCTTTAAGCATATTACTTAAAATTTGATGTATGCATGATTGTGTTTTATGCATAATTTTTATGTTTAATGAATGATCCTTAGTATTATGCTTTTAAATATGCACTTGCTTGTCTTTAAATTTTTAGTTGGTTGAATGACTCCTAACTTTATAAGTTGAGTCTAGTTGATATATATACTTGTGTTTGTTATCTTACATAAATTACATGACACTTGTTAAGCATTATCAACATGTTCTCATATTTTTCCTTTCTTTGCTATATGTTAGAAATATTAGAGTCGTTCTTCTAACTTGTTTTTGTAGAAAAGTTACCAAACCATAGCTCGATTCCTTGGTGCCCTCGAACGAGGGGGAGCACACATTAAGGAGGAGCACTTATTCCGTCGGTTTTACTCACATTCATCGACGAAGCCTTTGTAATTCTACAAAAAGGGGGAGAAATAGAAATAAAACTCACTAAATACTCATTTAAAATTAATTTTACATTTAATGAGTTTAGATTTTGTAATCATCAAAAAGGGAGAGACTGCTGATAGAAATAATGCCTAAAAACGTTATTAATATTTTTTGACCTCTATGTTTTGATAATCACAAAATATAAAAATGCTCGATGTAAAATTAAAACGTAAACAAGTAATTAGTAGTAAATTTTCATTTCAAAATTAAAATCATCTCATAGGTTAGTTGAATAAATAAATGCTTAATGCATTTTATGATCAAAATAATTTTTATTCAACCTCACATTTTTTATAAAATGTTACAAACATTTTTATAACTTTTAAAAAACATTTTCTACATTTAAAAGAAATGTTTTATTCAAAATAGATATTTTGAATTCAAAATTTCTACCTAAAAACGGCTAGAAATGTTTCAGAAAACACCTCCCCTGGAAAAGACAAAAAAAAAGAGTGTCCTAGCCTGGGCGGTCCCCTTAGTTATAAGGGCGGTCCCCTTAATTATAAGGGGGCCGACACATGAATTAAGGGGGTCAGCAAGAAAAAAAGGCTCTCCAGTTTGCCTATAAATACTGGACTGTTCCCCACTGATTTTCTCACCTTTTGCACTAATTCTTTTCTGTCTAAAATCAGTCCACACATCTTCTACAATCCTTTGATCATTTAATCATAAAGTTTTATTTCCAAGTGATTCAAGCTCAATTCCTTAAGTGCAAGAGAATAATACTTCTTATCATCAAGTCAAGAAGTATTGTAGTTTTGTTTTTGTAAAGGTGTAGCATATCTTGTAAATCATTTGTGTATATTGTGAAGGTGTGTATTGTAGTTGTATGTAATAGGTAGATTGTGGTGATCATTGTAAGTATAGTTAGATCATGGTGATCTTAGCAAGTTGTGTTAGATTGGTGTGATCATAGTAGTGTCTAGGTAAAGTGAAGTTGTGAAGCGTAGTGAAGTTGTGAAGCGTAGTGAAGTAGTGAAGTGAAGGGAAGTTGTGAAGTGAAGTAGTAAATTGTTGTGAAGTAGTGCGGTTAGTATTTTAGTCCTCAAAATACAAAGTTGTGATAGATTGGTTTTAGCTAGGATTAGAACTCAACATTTGGCTTAGTGTCGTAAATCGGTGTAAGCTTAGTTGTGTACGGTTTTCTTCGCCTAAAGGGAGTTTGTTGACATAGTTAATAGAACTCTCGAGTTTGGTGCTCGAGGAGTGGAGTAGGGCGAAGAGGTGCTTCGTTACCGAACCACTATAATCCTTGTGTTGTGGTTTGATCTTTCTAACTCTTATCTCTTATCTTTCATATCACTTATTTACTTATTTGTATTGTTCATATTGTGCACATATTGAGATCACATAAAGTTAAATCTAAGTTTTTATAAACAAACCATAACATTAATTTAAAAAGCGATAAACTATTCAACCCCCCTTCTAGTTTTCCACATTCTTAAATCATCCATTCAACATCGATTTAATGCCCGTAGAACTTGGTAGTTTTGATGTGATTATTGGTATGGATTGGTTAGTAAAGTATCATGCCGTAATCATCTGTGATGAGAAGATCGTTCATATTCCCTTTGGAAATGAGATCTTAATTATTCATGGTGACGGAAGCAACAACGGACACGAGTCTCGATTGAACATCATCTCATGCACCAAAACTAGGAAATACTTGCTGAAAGGATGTCAAGTCTTTTTGGCACATATTACCACAAAGAAGGCTGAAGACAAGTCAGAGGAGAAGCGACTTGAAGACGTACCAATTGTTCGAGACTTTCTCGAAGTATTTCCTGAGGACTTGTTGGGTATTCCACTAACTCGACAAGTGGAATTTCAAATTGATTTGGTACCTGGTGCTGCACCTGTAGCACGGGCGCCTTATCGATTAGCTCCGTCCGAGATGAAAGAGTTGTCGGATCAACTATAAGAACTTTACGACAAAGGCTTTATAAGACCCAGTTCCTCACCTTGGGGAGCTCAGGTCTTGTTTGTTAAAAAGAAGAATGGATCATTCCGGACGTGCATCGATTATTGAGAATTAAGTAAGCTAACCGTGAAGAACCGTTATCCGCTTCCAAGGATTGATGATTTGTTCGATCAACTTCAAGGGTCGAGTGTCTACTCGAAGATCGATCCGAGATTGGGTTATCATCAACTGAGAGTTCATGAAGAATGCATCCCGAAGACCGCTTTCAGGACTCGTTATGGCCATTATAAATTTCAAGTTATGTTGTTCGGTTTGACTAACGCACCGGCTGTATTTATGGACCTCATGTATCGGGTGTGCAAACCATATCTGGACAAATTCATGATTGTCTTTATTGATGATATTCTAATCTACTCGAAGAGCAAGCAAGAGCATGAAGAGCATCTCAAGTTAATCTTAGAGTTGCTTAAGAAGGAAGAGTTGTATGCCAAATTTTCTAAGTGTGAATTTTGGATTCCTAAAGTACAGTTCCTCGGTCACGTGATTTACAGTAAGAGTATTTATGTGGATCCTGCCAAGATCGAGTCTATTAAAAATTGGGTATCTCTTAAGACAGCAATAGAGATTTGTCAATTTTTAGGTCTTGCCAGTTATTATTGAAGATTTATTGAAGGATTTTCCAAGATCGCCAAATCAATGACCAAGCTAACCCAGAAGAAGGTCAAGTTTGATTGGGGGATAAACAAGAAGCAGTTTTCCAATTATTGAAAGAGAAGTTGTACAGTGCACCTATCTTGGCTTTACCTGAAGAAGCTGAGAAATTTATTGTTTATTGCGATGCTTCGCATAAAGGATTATGTGATGTCTTAATGCAAAATGAGAAAGTGATTGCTTATGCATCACGACAACTGAAAATTCATGAGAAGAATTACACGAATCATGACTTAGAGTTAGGAGCAGTAGTGTTCGCGCTAAAGATTTAGAGGCACTATCTGTATGGAACAAAGTGTACCATGTTCACTGATCACAAAAGTTTACAACACATCCTTAATCAGAAGGAGTTAAACATGAGATAAAGATGTTGGTTGGAATTGCTCAGTGATTACGATTGTGAAATTTGTTATCACCCGAGAAAAGAAAATGTTGTGGCTGGCGCTTTGAGTAGGAAGGAACGAATTAAGCCATTACATGTTTGAGCCTTAGTTATGACTATTGGTTTGGATCTCCCCAAGTAAATTTTAGAAGCTCAAACTGAAGCAAGAAAACCAGAAAATCTCAAGGCTAAAGATGTAGGAGGTATGTTGGTTGAAACTTCAAGGGAATCAGAAAACCCTAGGAAGGAAAAGTTGGAACCGCATGCTGACAGAACATTGTGTTTGAACAACAGGAGTTGGTTGCCATGCTATGGTGATTTAAGGACTTTGATTATGCATGAGTCCCACAAGTCAAAATATTCTGTTCATCCGGGTTCCGACAAGATGTACCAAGACATGAAGAAATTATATTGTTGGCCTAACATGAAAGCCGATATTGCCACCTATGTTAGCAAGTGTTTGACGTGCCTAAAGGTTAAAGCTGAACACCAAAAACCATCTGGTTTTTTGGTGCAACCTGAGATTTCATAGTGAAAGTGGGATACTATCACCATGGATTTTATCACCAAGCTCCCAAGGACGTCAAGTGGTTACGATACTATTTGGGTAATTGTAGATCGTCTTACTAAGTCTGCACACTTGTTACCGATGAGGGAAAATAACCCAATGGAGAAATTGACAAGACTATACATGAAAGAGGTAGTCACGAGACATGGAATACCAGTCTCAATCATTTGTGACCGTAATGGTAGATTTACGTCAAATTTCTGGAGGTCGTTCCAGAAGGCTTTGGGTACTCGTTTGGATATGAGTATTGCTTACCATCCGTAGACTGATGGGCAAAGCGAAAGAACCATTCAGACACTAGAAGATATGTTACGCGCTTGCGTGATCAACTTTGGAAATGGTTGGGATAGACACTTACCGCTAATTGAGTTCTCATACAACAATAATTACCATACAAGCATTAAAGGTGCCCATTTGAGGCACTTTATGGTCGTAAGTGTCGATCACCTATTTGCTGGGCCGAGGTCGAAGATACTTATCTTACCGGTCCAGAAATCATTCATGAGACAACCGAGCAAATCGTTCAAATCAAATAAAGAATCCAATCCACTCATGATCGCCAGAAGAGTTATGCCGATGTGAGGCGTAAGCCTTTAGAATTTCAAGAAGGAGACAGATTCATGTTAAAGGTGTCACCTTGGAAAGGGGTTATCCGTTTTGGAAAACGGGGGAAGTTAAACCCGAGGCATATTAGCCCTTTCAAGGTGTTGGCAAAAGTAGGAACCGTTGCTTACAGACTCGAACTTCCTCAACAACTAAGAAGGGTTCATAGCACGTTTCACGTGTCCAATTTAAAGATGTGTTTATCCGACAAACCTGCACCATGAAGTCAAGTGGTTGAAGCAAAGCCCGTATTCCCATTATCAAAGTTCGATGGAACTCTAGGAGAGGTCCTGAGTTCACATAGGAACGTGAAGATCAATTCTGAAAGAAGTATCCACATCTCTTTACAAAAACCGTACCCTCGACAAGTGCCGCATCTTGAGCCTTGCGGACAAGGCTCCTTTAATGGGGGAAGACGGTAACAATCCATTATTTTAGGTCATTTTACAACTCAATTCTTGCCATTATTTATTTTTAGGGTTTTACGCGTTTACTTTTAATTTTCATCGTTTAGTTAAATCGCGTAAACTAAAAATCAACCTTCAACGTAAACGGTCATCAAACCAAACAAAATTTTACGTCAAGCAAGTGTTATATAATTATTACGAGGATAATTAATAACTTTTCATATGTTATTTTTATTGGTTACGTAAAACGTTTACGTTTCGCAATAAAATACATTTAGGCATACCCGGAAGCACCTATATGTCACACTCCCAAAATCGGACTGCAGCGGAATGGTAACAATTGAGGTGTGCCGTCATGGAACAAGGTACAAATCACAAAAAATGACCTCTAAAAAAAGAAACGTTTTTAAAATACATTAAAAAAATGTTTCACATTTGATACAGTAAAACATTAGAGTTTGCAAACAGGTCCTAACAGTTTTGAAATATTTCAAAGGTTCAAACATGATATAAAGTTTAGACAATGTTTTCATCAAATTTAAATTAAAAGAAAGTCTTTACAAAATGCACTGTTTTCAAAGAGTTAAGTTTTGTCAAATGTATAAAATGTGAAGTCTCCAAATACATATCCGTGTGGCTTCCCTCCGAGCAATATACCTGAAAACCTGAGATAAACATGCTAAAACGTCAACAAAATTGTTGAGTGAATTCATAGGTTTTAATCATAAAACAATGATTAAGCAAATCGAGTAATGTTATTGTAATCAAACAGTTTAGTGGACCACAAGATTTAAGTAATAGTAGACTACGAAACAAATTCAGTAGTCCAAAACATGTATTATTGCACTGAGCTCATGACACCAAACCTTAACATGTAATGAAATGTAATCAAACCATTACTCGAGGTTTGTACCCCAAAACAAATACAGCCAAACATCCTACGAAATACCTTAAATGTTAAATGCGTCAATGGTTATCTAGAAACCATAGCCCATACGGGGATTGTCAGTCCCGATAGATCTATCCACAACACTCGTGTTTACTACTCATAGTAATTAACGGCTCATGATGAAAGGGGACTTAATGGCAAAGTAGGTACTTAGAAAATTATAAAATCAGGAAATAGCATACAGTTTCAAAAGTACTTGTGTCTAATATGTAAAGCAAGCATGTAATCTCACCCTGTAAAGTTTGTAAAAAAGGTAAACAGAAAAGGGGCTATGAACTCACCATAAACAAAAGGGATCAGAAGTGAATAAGAACGTCGGACGAGTGAGAGCCTCTAAGTACCACCTAAAATATGTGGCGCAACTTAGAACGATAAAATATAAACCAATACGCAACAATAATATAAGTGTTCATGAGGTGTGTGTCTAAAATAAGTATGGCATTGTACTCGGATTTTCAAAGAAATTTTACCCAAAACTAATCGACTAACCTGAACTTATATGTATCAAAACATGTGTTTAGTTTTACCCATTAACTCCTATTTTATCAAAGTTTATCTATACGCTTTCAACTTCAAGTAAATACGCAAATTCCTAAATTCTAAAATTAGACCAACTTCCCGAGCCTCTAGCTCCTAAACCATAATTGGTAAAAATACAAGGCTTTCACCTACAGAAATAATTTTGAATATATTTTCCAAAAATTCAGGCCTCACCTTTAAAAAAATTACAGAACCATGTGAAAGGACTAGTTTACCCTTGGACACCCAAACCAGAATATTTTCTGAATTTTAATCCTTTACGGAAATGGCCATAAATCCCAATATATTATAGCAATTAAAGTGAGTCCAAATGGAGGTGTTATCTCTATGTGTCTACTACAGGTATCAAATTTTTATTCCAACAATTTAGTGTAAAAATATGAACTTATACTCATTTTCCCAACAGTGGTCCAGATTTGACTATTTTTAGTAAATCGGCCATATCTCACTCATCCGGAGGAGATACGACTCTATCCAATTCACCACATACTCTAAAAATGTTTGTCTACCTCTATAAGAATTTGTCCAGTAGTCCACAAGTCAAATATATTTCGTAATAAACCCAACAATCTGCTGACCTAAAACAGTCCCTAAGTCCTCTCTACCAACACACCCTCTCATCAAGTTTGACCTCATCAAAGTTTGTTACAATGCCATACCACTTAACCAACACACTTATATATATCAAAATACATATTTTACAGAAAACAAAAATAAAATATGAACTTATTACAATAGAGAAAAATATAAAGACAAAATAGAGCTTACAAAGAAAATAAAACTAGTGAGATCAAAATCACTTTTACTCCTTGCTTTCTTGCTAAATATTCAACCCAACAACACCATTAACCCATGCATAAACTCTTCAATATAACCCAACTAATCAAACCCTTGATGAACTTTTATAGCCCTTCTAGGTCAGCCCATAACCTTATAATAATGATGTGCTTGATTATGATGACTTGAAGAGATTAACCAAAGAACACTATTATAACTTAGAACCTTCAACTCTTGATTTATATTTTAGTAGATTTAAAAAATGAAATTTGGTGTTGGGATGTTAAAGTGGGACGGCAAAAGGATGGAAGCAAAGATGGAAATTTTGATTTTGTAAATAATAAAATGAAGAGCAAGCTCTTACATGCAACTACCAAAGACAAGTGTACTTGGTAAGTTTGTATAATGACACATATGAATTGAGATAACCCACCACATATGGGACGTGTAACAAGCAAGGCAAAAAAGAACATTATGATTTTATTTTGTTATAATTTTTAGAATAAGTGGGTAGTTTTAGGGCAAACGGGTATAAACGTAAAATATAACAAGAGTTTAGGTGGAACCACAAAGCGAAAACGGTTAGAATAAAATAGTTCTACATCATTCAGGATACTTTTCTGAAATAATAAATTACTTAGAGCGCGTAGACTAATATTTAGTCTAAAGTCTGGTTCATTTTTAATAAATGTTTTATTATGAACGCGAGACAACCTATTTGGTTAATCAAAAATATAAATTTTAATCCAAAGTAAATTAAAGAAATAATGTATGGATTAAAATAATGACCTAGAATTTATGGGGTATATAATGGGAATACTTAACTACGAAAGACACGAAGATGGCTAAAAATTCTAATTACGGCTCAAGCTTAGGTAGAAATGCAAAATAATTTATTCGGCAAAACCGTAAAAAGTGAAAATTTTCTCAAGAGTAAATAAACCATAGAATATGGATTAAGATAATAACCTTGAAAAATACGAAATGTCACAGCCTTCCCACCTTAAGGGAGCGCCGTCCCAGTGCTCAATTCGCCTTAGCCGCCGTTTATTTGTTTGCAAAAATGGGAGGATACTTGCCCTTGAATTCGTTTTCTTACTGGTATGAAAATTCAGTTCCTCGTCGAGGGTTTCCAATGAACTTTTACGATATGGATACGGTTCTGCTTTAGTTGTTTAACCTCATGGTCTATAATCTTTATAGGCTCCTCGATAAAGTGTAGCTTGTTGTCGAGTCGAAATGCGTCTAGTGGAGCGACAAGGCTTTATCAGAAAAACGTTCTTTCAGGTTCGAGACGTGAAAGGTGATATGGACTCCATTGAGTTCCCGTGATAATTCAAGTTTTTATAGCTCGCTTGTTATGTACTGAGCATCTCGTACCGTATACGTAGTGTCCCAAATTCTTCAGTGTCAAGACTAAAGCTCCTACCTTCAGATTACGTGTCGAAACGCGTTTGAAGGGTTTAATAAAATAATTAAATATGATCGCAAACGGATATTGAATAGATAATATTTAAGGCATAAAATGTCTGCAATGTGCATGTAAGTACGAATTAGTAGTTAGGAAAATCTCGAATGAAAAGATTGAATATCTGTATTGATGAGAAAACAAGCAAAAACAACGAATTAATATGTCATACCAATGATCAGAGGAGCATATGTCAAGTACATTATATATCAAGGTTGAAAAATTAATTTGTGTTGATAACCAATGCGAACGGAGGGATCAAATAAACTGTTAACCTTTCAAGGAAGTGAATGTCAATGTAAAGAGATCATAACGTGTGTGATATTTTAGGATTTAGAGAACCCTAAAAGAGAGATTAAATATTTTATGAACAAGGTAGCGAACAATCATTTATCAATACAATGAAAGAATGAGTAGATTACAAAATAAAATGGTCATAGCTTCGCAAGAGGAATAAATAAGAGTATATGAAGAAGCAATAAAATATATCGCGAGCATGTAAAATATGAATATGTCAACGGCTTGAGAGAGCATGTAAAAGAACAAATGTACAAATGTAATAAGGATCCAATATAGAGAATGATTCGTATAAACAATTTACGAATCAAGGAAGTAATGAAGAATCATTTGTAAAAATAATCAAGTAAACAAAGAATCAATAGATCATAATAATGGTAGGATAGAACTATGTGTTAGGAATATCATAATATAGTAACGCTCAAAAGGAATGAACGTAAAAAAATTATGAAAGACTATAGAGACTCATTCGTGAAATTAACCGATGCAAACGAGATTATTGATATCAATAGCTGAAAACGGCACATATCAAAGAAGTGGTATATCAAGGATATTAAAATAGGATATGAGAAGTTAATTGTACAAACAATTATTTATTAAAGAGAGTGGATATATTCGTACCACAAAGCAAGCAATACATTGAGAGTTTTCAAAGAAATGTTTTAAATAAAAAAAATCATCATTAACTACGATGGTTGAGATTCCCTCTTCGGAGTGGGGGCTGATGGTTGTGTCATACCCATTGATGTTCTAGTCGGAAGACGTGACCTTCATTAGCGTGTTTTATCACAAGGTTCTTTATGCGCGATTCGTTCTCGACATCTCGACATTTTGAATCCTGTTCCATTATATGCGAAAGAGCATGTCAGTCATACGTTAGGCTATAAGTTGCTTGATATCTAATAAACTTTAGCATTTGTCTTCTTAAAGGCATGATTCTCCAGAATCACAAGAAGTAGGGAGAAAAGAATGAGTCATGTTCCTAAAAGTAGGTGTTCTCAGATGGCACATTACAAGGGAATAGGCTAATAGCCGTATTCCAGTTAACCGACATGATTCAATGTGGTAGGTTACATGATAACGTATGCGTTTCAGAAGTATAAGGTGAGTGTTCAAACTCGGAGTCGAATATTAAATAACTAATGGGATCGACAAACTATGTCGAGTTTCGATATCATCAAAAAGAGAATTAAGTAAAGTCATGAGAAAGTTTTGGAGATCGTCATATTACTCACGATGTTTTGAGAAATGTGTAGAGACCATTGTGCAATCTCACAATGTCTTGAGGAAGGTTTAGTATTTATATAAATAACATGTATATAAAAATATAGTGACGCTCTAGAAAGTTGATATAAGCGACCAAAAAGTCAACATTTATATAAATGGATTTTATATAAACGATTAGCGATACTATTGAAGATAGGTGTAAGAGTTCAAAAAAAAGTCAAGTATTATAAAATCATTATCCATAGAATACTAATAGTAATGCTCGAGGGAGTAAATATAGGGAACCACAAAGTACGCACGCACGGATATCGTATAAAACAAGGAGAGACTCTAAATTTAAAAAAAATAGTCATAGTCTAGGTTTTAAAAATGACTCAGTTCTCTATGACTTCAGATACCATTATGTCACACCCCTAAAATCGGACTGCAGCGGAACGGTAACAATTGGGGTGCGACGTCATGGGCACAAAGTACAAGTCACGGAAAATGACCTCAAAAGAGACGTTTTTAAAATACATTTAAAAATGTTTCACATTTGATACAGTAAAACATCAGAGTTATGCCAAACTGGTACCAAAGTTCTAGAACTATTTCAAAGGTTCCAAACATGTATATAAACTTTAGACAATGTTTCATCATAATTTTAATTCAAAGAAAGTTTTACAAAAATGAACCGTTTTCCAAAGAGTTAAGTTTTGTCAAATGTATAAAATGTGGAGTCTCCAAATACATATCCGTGCGGCTTCCCTCCGAGCAATATACCTGAAAACCTGAGATTAAATATGCTAAAATGTCAACAAAATTGTTGAGTGAATTCATAGGTTTTAATCATAAAACAATGATCAAGTAAATCGAGTAATGTTATTGTAATCAAACAGTTAGTGGACCACAAGATTTAAGTAATAGTAGACTATGAAACAAATTCAGTAGTCCAAAACATGTATTATTTCACTAAGCTCATGACACCGAACCTTAACATGTAATGAAATGTAATCAAACCAGTACTCGAGGTTTGTGCCCCAAAACAGATACAGATGCTGCCAAACATCCTACGAAATACCTCAAATGTTAAATGCGTCAATGGTTATCTAGAAACCACAGCCCATACGGGGATTGTCAGTCCAGATAGATCTATCCACAACACTCGCGTTTACTACCCATAGTAATTAACGGCTCATGATGAAAGGGGACTTAATGGCCATAATAGAATCAGGAAATAGCATACAGTTTCAAAAGTACTTGTGTCTAATATGTAACGCAAGCATGTAATCTCACCCCGTAGAGTTTGTAAAAAACAATAAATAGAAAAAGGGTTATGAACTCACCGTAAACAAAAGGGATCAGAAGTGAATAAGAACGTCGGACGAGTGAGAGCCTCTAAGTACCACCTAAAAGATGAGGCGTGACTTAGAACGATAAAATATAAACTAATACGCAAAAATAATATAAGTGTTCATGAGGTGTGTGTCCAAAATAAGTATGGCATTATAAACAACTAAACAAATCCCCGGCGGCGGCGCCAAAAACTTGATGTGTGTTTTCTACAAGCTTTAAATTTATAATAACTAGAAATACCGATTTTGACTAAAAACACAACATTCGGGCAAGTATACCCTATTCGAGTGTAATATAGTATTGGGTAAGTCCAGGTCGTTCCACGGGATTTGTAGCAATTCACAGATTGTTTATCAAGTAACAAAGCTAATTGATTGTCACGGATCAAATAGCCAAAACGTGTGTATAAAGTAAGCAAGAAACAAGACATGATCCACATAACATAATAGATATAGATAGAGCAAGACTTTATATAAACAAAGCATACAAGTCATATATGATGGGTAATCATAATAACAAGCATATCTACCAATGATAACATAGAATCCTTTCGGCCTATATACTACATCATCACTAGTGCATTAAGAGTGGTTTATATCAAATATGCATATATATGAATTCCTCCCAACCCGGTCGGTCAACATAAGGAAAGGTCTTAAACATTATTCTACTTGGTTTATTTATCAATTTACCACACAATTCTCACAAGCATGATATTGATTCATATGGCCAACATGATTCAAAATATATCAAGGCAATTAATCCTTTCGGCCTATTTCAATTGCAAGATATATCAAAAGATAAACAATGATCCAAGTAAGATAACATCGAATTCATAAACATGTATATTCATAAATCATAGCAAAATCATCCAAATATTATTCATGTTTCACATATAAGAAGCAAAGTAACAATACCAATATTTCGACTACAACAACCGCCAATCCCAAAACTAATGGTTCCATGATCAACCAACAACCAAATGCTACTAAGATAACCCGGAATATACTATGTAACTTCTGGAAATCCGCAACATATCACCAAATGGAGTGTTTGGTAAAAAGGTTTATGGTGATGATCTTAAGAGAATTTGGTGTGAATCCTCTAAGAATCAAAATGGGAAGTGTTTAGATTCTGGAAATGGATAGAATGTGGTCTAGATATGGTGGTGGATCAATGGTATTTCGTGGTGGAGAGTGGTGGTAGCATGGTGGTGACATGGTGGTGAGAAGGGGTGTTTGGATCATTGGATCCTAAGATCCTCACCACTCTTTCCTCCTCTCCCACTTGATTTAGAGATTGTGTGTGTGAGATATGGATTGGTGTGTTGGATTGGACGAATTTGAGGGGTATTTATAGGGTAAAATTTACTTGGGGACCAAGCAAAGGTTGTATGTGGACGTTTTTGAGGCTAAATTCACGTTTTTAATGCTGCAGAGTGAAAGTGCGGCGCACATTTTTATTTGTGCGCCGTACTTGGGATTTTGTGAAAAGTGCGCCGCACATTTTTGGAAGTGCGGCGCACTTGGGGAAATTTTAGTACTTGGCCTTTTTCATGGTTGTAGATAATTGAATTCTCTTCGCGTGGCCGCCAGAATCGCGTCAAACGGAGTTCGTATGACCGAGTTATGGCCAAAACAGTGAACAGGTGTCGGGAAGCATTCAACTTGAGTTCTTTCTTCGTTTAAGCTTCAAATCTTCGTGTATTCTTCCGTTTTCTTCCACGATACATTCCAAGAACCTACAATAGAAAATATACTCTATTCTATACTAATAGTTCTTATATTTAACCTTATATATGTAAAATTATTGATAACGCATATAAAAACATGTATAATTTGAGCGTTATCAAATCCCCCCACACTTAAAACTTTGTTTGCCCTCAAGAAAATCTAAGAAAAGAATTTTTATAAACAAGGTCCTAGGTAACAAGACAAATTTTTATTTTTAAAAAAAAAAAAAAAAAAAAAAATAAAAAAAAAAAAAAAAAAAAAAAAAAAAAAAAAAAAAAAAAAAAAAAACAAAAAAAAAAAAAAAAAAAAAAAAAAAAAAAAAAAAAAAAAAAAAAAAAAAAAAAATAAAAAAAATAAAATAAAATATTTTTTTTTTTTTTTTTTTTGGGGGTTATTGTTTTTTTTTTTTTTTTTTTTTTTTTTTTTTTTTTTTTTTTTTTGTTTGGGGGGGGGGGGGTTTTTTTTTTTTTTTTTTTTTTTTTTTTTTTTTTTTTTTTTTTTTTTTTTTTTTTTTTTGTTTTTGTAGGTTATTTGAAGAAATATAGGGTTTGAGGAGGAAATATTATTTTAGTTTTTTGTTTTGGGGGTTATTGGTAATAGGTGAATAGAAATTGTAATTTTTATTATATATATAATATTTTGTTATAATTTGATTTATTTTTTTTTTTTTGAATTAAAAATAAATTGTTGGTGTGAAATTTTTCGAAATATTTTTGTTTTTGTAACAAATAAGTGCAAAAAGCGCAAGCACCCCCCCCCACACACTTTAAGGGTTTTGCTTCCCTAAAGCAAATAAGAAAAATAATAAGCTTTACAAAACAAACATAGAATTATGAAAAATATTTTTATTTTTATCTTTATATTTTTTTTGGTTTTTTTAGACAAAAATCTAACATACGTAAATTTTTTATTGTTTTTTTACTAATATATCTATTTAGATTTTTTTAGACCAGAAGTACATCACACTTGAAAGAAAGTGCGGCGTACATCGAATTTAATTATTTATTATTTTTCAAAAATTCAAAATACTATGGCGGGAAAAATTGATACAAGTGCGCCGCACAACAACATATGTGCGGCGTTTTATTAAGACAAAAACATATTTTTAGATTTTTTTCACTTATTATTTAATATCACAAATACAAACACATGCAAACACATTAATAGACAAACACAAACACACCAGCTAAACAAAAGAATATACGAATCTATTTTTTTAAGATTTTATAGTTTTAACATTTTTATGCCTATTTTTTTTTAACGCAGGCAAACATACACAAACAGGCAAGCATGCAAAAAAACAAAAAAACAAACATATAACAAATATTTACGAAGATAGAGACAGAAATAAAATGCTCATTGATTTATTTTTGATAAAATCACTATATTGGTCTAATGTTTGAGAAAACACGCGCACTTAATAACAAGTGCGGTGTAACTATGAGTTTGACAACAATTTATTTTTTTTATTTTTTAATAGAATGCAAAAAACAAACTAAAATTTAACAAAAGCATGATTTTATTATATAAATCAAGAACATGCCAAAAAGCAAAAATAAAAGTAAAAAATAACATAGAAATAAAATCTTTTGTTTTTTTTTTATTTTTGAACGACAACTAAATATTCACAAATACAAGGCGTATAATCAGATAAATGAGATATCAAATGAACACATACTTGAGACTAGAAATTTTGGGGGTTGTTTGAGTATGGTTTTAAATCAATTCTATTTGTCAAAATTGCAAGTGCGGCGTACTTGGAGTAATGCGGCATACTTTTTGGGTTTTTAGGAAAACCGACGCACACATTGTATGTGCGGCGTACTTCCTGAGGAAAAATGATTTTTTGGGTTTCGTTTGCCAGAAAACGGTACGGCGAGTTTATAAATGTTGATTTGTAAAATAAGTACAGCGATTGTGGTGTGAAACCGGCGCACTTCGGGTATAAACCTGCAAAATAAGAAACGGGAACAGGGGAAGTGCAGCGCACAAGGTTAATTGTGCGCCGTACTTTCTGCAACAGCAAACATATTTTGAAGATTTAAAGATATTTAAACACACGTAAGATGCACAAGACTAGCAAACAATCTGCAAACAACTAAAACAAATCCCCGGCAACGGCGCCAAAAACTTGATGTGTGTTTTCTACAAGCTTTAAATTTATAATAACTAGAAATACCGATTTTGACTAAAAACACAACATTCGGGCAAGTATACCCTATTCGAGTGTAATATAGTATTGGGTAAGTCCAGGTCGTTCCACGGGATTTGTAGCAATTCACAGATTGTTTATCAAGTAACAAAGCTAATTGATTGTCACGGATCAAATAGCCAAAACGTGTGTATAAAGTAAGCAAGAAACAAGACATGATCCACATAACATAATAGATATAGATAGAGCAAGACTTTATATAAACAAAGCATACAAGTCATATATGATGGGTAATCATAATAACAAGCATATCTACCAATGATAACATAGAATCCTTTCGGCCTATATACTACATCATCACTAGTGCATTAAGAGTGGTTTATATCAAATATGCATATATATGAATTCCTCCCAACCCGGTCGGTCAACATAAGGAAAGGTCTTAAACATTATTCTACTTGGTTTATTTATCAATTTACCACACAATTCTCACAAGCATGATATTGATTCATATGGCCAACATGATTCAAAATATATCAAGGCAATTAATCCTTTCGGCCTATTTCAATTGCAAGATATATCAAAAGATAAACAATGATCCAAGTAAAATAACATCGAATTCATAAACATGTATATTCATAAATCATAGCAAAATCATCCAAATATTATTCATGTTTCACATATAAGAAGCAAAGTAACAATACCAATATTTCGACTACAACAACCATCAACCCAAAACTAGTAGTTCCATGATCAACCAACAACCAAATGCTACTAAGATAACCCGAAATATATTATGTAACTTCTGGAAATCAGCAACATATCACCAAATGGAGTGTTTGGTAAAAAGGTTTATGGTGATGATCTTAAGAGAATTTGGTGTGAATCCTCCAAGAATCAAAGTGATAAGTTTAAGGTTATAGAAATGGATGGTATATGATCTAAATATGGTGTAGAACTTCTGAAATTATGTGTTTTAGTGGTGGTTTATGGTTAAGAGTGGTGGTGGCATGGCGGTTTAGAGGGGTGTTTGGATCATTGGGTCCAAAGACCCTCATCACTCATTCCTCCTATCCAAATTGATTTAGAGAGTGTGTGTGTTATATATGAGAAGGGATGATAGAATGGAATGCCTTTTGTGTGAGATTTTCGTCCTTATTTATAGGCTAAGTTTAGGGTCGAAGTGCGGCGCACATAGAAAAAAGTGCGGCGGACTTTGGGTGTTAATGCGATAGCATTTAATGGTTTCACACGAAGTGCGGCGCACTTAAAAATAAGTGCGGCGGTTTTGAGGAGTTAATGCACTTCTTTGACTGAGACTTTAATTCTTTGACTTTTGAAGGAAGTGCGGCGCACTTGGGCAAAGTGCGGCGCACTTATGGTCTTTTTCAGCTTTAGTCATTTATTTTCTTCTAACTTGCTTTCCGTTGTGTATAAATACTTGGTTTTGTTTTATATGAGCTCCGGATGTCTTCAAGTGTACTTTTAAGCTCCATATCATTGTGTATTCTTCTTTTTTCTTCCTCGATATATTCCAAGAACCTACAATGACAAATATACTCTATTATATACCAAAAGTTCTTATATTCAACCGGTTTATATATATAAAAGCATTGATAACGCGTATAGAAACATGTATAATTTGAGTGTTATCACCTGCGTACGTGCTCAACTGTGTAATCTTCGAAGCCCCTTAGCTCAGTTTTAACCTTTTGCAAATTGTCTTTAATTGGCGCCTGTTTTGCTGCGAAGGTGCCTTTTATCTGGTTTACCAGAAGCTGGGAGTCCAGGAATATTGCCACTTTTGCAATTTCCATTTCCTGGGCTATCCGTAGACCTGCTAGCAATGCTTCGTATTCTGCTTCATTGTTCGTAGTTTCAAACTCGAAGCGTAGAGCGTAAGTATACTCTTTACCTTCGGGATCTATCAACATTAACCCTGCTCCTGATCCGTCTGAGTTGGAGGCTCCGTCAGTATAGAGTCTCCACTTACTACTTGAATCTAGCACCTCCTTTGGTTTTTCTTTCTTCTCGTTATCTCCGAAGGGTATCTTGACCAAGAAATCAGTTGACGTTTCTTTTTCCTCCCTTCTCAGGAACACAATATCATGTTCCCCCAATTCGATTGCCCATTTGGCTACTCTTCCTGTTTTTTCGGGCCTAGTGAGTATTTGCTTGATCGGTGTGTTTGTGAGAACGGTTATTGTGTGAGTCTGAAAGTATCTTCGAAGTCTTCTTGTTGCGTGAACCAAGGCCAGTACAAGCTTCTCTAAGGTAGGATAGTTGAGTTCGGCTCCTTGTATGACCCTGCTTACAAAATAAATGGGGGTCCATCCTTCATTTCTTTTTGCGGCAAGCACAACACTTATACTTTCTTTTGAGGCGACGAGGTGCATTGTTAAAGTTTCACCCACCCTTGGTGCAATAAGTGTTGGTAAGGCTTGAACGAGTTTCTTCATTTTCTTCAGTGCTTTGTCGGCCTCAGTTGAACACTGCATGCTCTTTTTATCTTTTCACCCTTTGAGTACTTTGAAGAAAGCTAGGGATCTAAAATGTATATAAATATAAAAAAATTATAAAAAGTTTTGAACTTTGTGGGTGTGTTCGCTGAAAACCCTCACGAGACTATAACTCGTCCACTCGGGCCACCGGAGGGGTTTTAAAGGCTTGTTGCATACGCTAAATGCAACTGTGTTGCCTATGAAAGTGCGATTTTGTATTTTACGGTTTTTGTAGTTGTGTTTATTTTGCAGATTAAACAAATAAGTGGAGCTTGGATTGCTGGTTGGCATGCTACACTTGAGGATACAATATATTTGGAGTATTATATTACATGTGGTAGAATACACATGACAATGTTCTGTTTCGCGTCGTATCTTTTAGAATTCAACCGAGCACTTATGAGCCCCGGGAAGTCTCATTTCTCTTATATTTATTTTTCCTGTTTGTCCCACTTTTAAGTTATTTTCTAATTACGTATAATGCTCAACTTAAGTGTGGGGGGGAAATGAATTGAAAAATTAGACTCATTATTAATTGGTAACTTTTGTTCGCCCTCGGTAATCTAAAAATCTATTCTTGTTTTTAAATCTTTTGCCACTTAGGTTAATATATAAGAATAAAAACGTAGTAAAAAAATAATAATTAAATAGAGTTTTGAAACCAGAGATGTGTCCCGATTGATAAAGCAGATCCGACTCGGGATTGATAACATTACTTGCGCATTTATAACCATTCCAGTAAATATGTGAGGATTTTGAGCCTGTATATAGCATATGTATTTTATGCTTGATTCCATTGATTATGAGTGTGCCGGTGATTTATTGATTCTAGAACTTGTGCTTGAAATCATTACGAGATCGCAGTGAGATCACGTTCGCGTGATATAGATATTTTTATGTGATAAAGAGGCAACTTAGGATTAAACCAAATAGCCATTCCATTTAACATATTCTTTTAACTGATTACACTGATTAGCTAACCACCCAAATAAAACCTTATGTTAGCACTCATCTTTAGTGCTAGATACCCCTAGTTTAACCCGTTGAGCCATTCTATTCATTTTTCTCATCCACTAAAAAAATATAACATTTAGCCTAGCCTTAACCCTTGTCGAAAGTCTCTACGGTTGGTTGCTAGTTGCTCGGTATGATTGGTTGATTTTTGCTCATAGTTTGTTTGCGCTTTGTTATGAGGGTTGTACCATTCTAACGAAGATAAAGATGGCCAGCTTCATGTTTCGTATTTTTTATGGTGTATCCTTATCTCAAGTGTGGGGGAATTGTTAGTTGTGTGAATGATTGATTGAAAAAAGAAAAAAAAATGAAAAAAAAGTTATAAAAAATCAAAAAAGAAAAAAAGGGAGAGAAAGAAAAAGTGATGAATAAGAGCTGGAGTGTTGTTGGCACTTACGACGTATGGATACATTATGATATGTGCCGGATATATTACCTCGCGGGTTTGTGGTATGTCGTAACTAGCAACATGGGTTTCTTGGACTTGTCGACATGTATATTATAAAACCAATTCTAGTATATATTTCCCATGCCTTATCCACACCTTATTAAGCTTTAGCCTAACGTTACAACCCGAATAAAAGTCCTCTTTTGATATTATAACTGGTGCTTACGCCATGTCGGTGCAGTTTTGTTTCTTGTACAAGCCTATGTTATGAAATGAATCATGTCTGAGCAATTGAGTGTGATTTCCCTTTTACCCTCTATTACATCACATACGAGTATTTGAGTGAATTATACTTTCCTTCTTCGTGAGGTGCTTGTGAAAAGATTTGGAAAAGATTTTTCAGGAAAAGTAACACCTTTGTTTGACAATATGCTGATACAACATCAATCAGAAGTGGGTGACAATTTGGATAGGGCTGCCACTACTGCTTCTAGCTTAGAAGCAGAGCATGTTAGTCGTAACATCACTAAGACCCGATCCAAGGCAACACTTAATGAGCCTACTCCTCAAGGAACTGGTTTAGGTAGTGGTCACAGGCGCCAAGATACCAAGGGGGACACAATTACTCGAACTAGGTTTAAGAATGTGTCTAAAACATCCTATGATTCACCACTCGGAGGAGTTAACACACCTCGAAGTAATGAGGATAGTATGCAACTTAAGGAATTGATGTAAATGTGTACCAGTTTGCTACAAAGAGTTCAAGACCTTGAAACTACAAAGACTACTCAAGCTAAGGAGATTACAAGCCTAAAAAAGAGGGTCAAGAAGCTAGAACAAAGAGGAAGGTCAAGAACTCCAGGGTTGAAAAGTGATAATGCTCAAATTATACATGTTTCCATACGCGTTATTAATGCTTTTATATATATAAACCAGTTAAATATAAGAACTTTTGGTATAGAATAGAGTATATTTGCTATTGTAGGTTCTTGGAACGTTTCATGGAAGAAAACGAAAGAAAACACTAAGATTTGAAGCTTAAACGAAGAAATAACTCAAGCTGAATGCTTCCCGACACCTGTTCACTGTTTGGCCATAACTCGGTCATACGAAATCCATTTTAGTTGATTTAAGCGGCCACAGAAAGAGAATTCAATTATCTACAACTTTGGAAAAGGCCATTTGCTGAAACGACCTAAAGTGCGGCGCACTTTGAAATAAGTGTGGCACACTTTTCCATTAGAACTAAAATTTAAGAGAATTAAATGCAATTCAATGCTAAGTGCATTAACTCATAAAGTGTTGCACACTTTTATGCAAGTGGGGCGCACTTTGGCACCAAAAAAGCCTAAATAAAGCCCATTTTACCTCTCATATCACACAGAAACTTCTATCTTACACACACAATCTCTATAGCCTTTGGAGAGGAGGAAGGAGTGGTGAGGGTCTTTAGACCCAATGATCTAAACCCCTCTAAACGGCCATGACACCACCACTCTCCATCATAAACCACCACTAAAACACATATTTCTAGAAGTTCTATACCATATTTAGATCATATACCATCCATTTTTATAAACTTAAAACTTATCACTTTGACTCTTAGAGGATTCACACCAAATTCTCTTAAGATCATCACCATAAACCTTTTTACCAAACACTCCATTTGATGATATGTTGCGGATTTCCAGAAGTTACATAGTATATTCTGGGTTATCTTAGTAGCATTTGGTTGTTGGTTAATCATGGAACTACTAGTTTTGGGATTGGCGGTTGTTGTAGTCAAAATATTGGTATTGTTACTTTGCTTCTTATAAGTGAAACATGAATAATATTTGGATGATTTTGCTATGATTTATGAATATACATGTTTATGAATTTGATGTTATCTTACTTGGATCATTGTTTATCTTTTGATATATCTTGCAATTGAAATAGGCCAAAAGGATTAATTGCCTTGATATATTTTGAATCATGTTGGCCATATGAATCAATATCATGCTTGTGAGAATTGTGTGGTAAATTGATAAATAAACCAAGTAGAATAATGTTTAATACCTTTCCTTATGTTGACCGACCGGGTTGAGAGGAATTCATATATATGCATATTTGATATAAACCACTCTTAATGCACTAGTGATGATGTAGTATATAGGCCGAAAGGATTCTATGTTATCATTGGTAGATATGCTTGTTATTATGATTACCCATCATATATGACTTGTATGCTTTGTTTATATAAAGTCTTGCTCTATATATTTATCTATTATGTTATGTGGATCATGTCTTGTTTCTTGCTTGCTTTATACACACGTTTTGGCTATTTGATCCGTGACAATCAATTAGCTTCTTTACTTGATAAACAATCTGTGAATTGCTACAAATCCTGTGGAACGACCTGGACTTATCCAATACCATATTACACTCGAATAGGGTATACTTGCCCGAATGTTGTGTTTTTAGTCAAAATCGGTATTTCTAGTTATTATAAATTTAAAGCTTGTAGAAAACACACATCAAGTTTTTGGCGCCGCTGCCGGGGATTTGTTTAGTTGTTTACAGATTGTTTGCTAGTCTTGTGCATCTTATGTGTGTCTAAATCTCCTAAAATCTGTTAAAATATGCCTGTTGTTGCAGAAAGTACGGTGCACAATTAACCTTGTGCGCCGCACTTCCCCTGTTACCGTTTCTTACTTTGCAGGTTTATACCCGAAGTACACCGGTTTCACACCACAATCGTCGTGCTTATTTTACAAATCAACATTTATAAACTCGTCGTACCGTTTTCTGGCAAACGGAAACCAAAAAAAAATTCTCCAGGAAGTGCGCCGCACATTCATGTTGTCCGCCGATTTTCCTGAAAACCCAGAAAGTGCGCCGGACTTACACCAAGTGCGCCGCACTTTCTACAAAAATTTTCACAAAAAGAATCTGATTTAAAAACTCAAACCCAAACAAACCACCAAATCTTTATTTCTAAATTTTGTTAATATTTAGTTGTCATTCGAAAAAAAAACAAAAAGATTTTTATTTCTAAATTGTTTTCGCTTTGTTTTTGCTTATTTTAATTATTGACATGTTCTTGTTCATATAATAAAACATGTGTTTTGTTAATCTCTTAGTTTGTTTGATATTTCTCTTGAATTGCATCTGTAAAAAAAAGATGAAATTTTAGAAAATTTGCAAAGTACGCCGCACTTCTTTCGAAATGCGCCGCACTTGTTATTAAGTGCGCGTGTTTTCTCAAACATTAGACCAATATAGTGATTTTATCAAAAATAAATCAATGAGCATTTTATTTCTGTCTCTATCTTCGTAAATATTTGTTATATGTTTGTTTTTTTGTTTTTTTGCATGCTTGCCTGTTTGTGTATGTTTGCCTGCGTTAAAAAAAAATAGGCATAAAAATGTTAAAACTATAAAATCTTAAAAAAATAGATTCGTATATTCTTTTGTTTAGCTGGTGTGTTTGTGTTTGTCTATTAATGTGTTTGCATGTGTTTGTATTTGTGATATTAAATAATAAGTGAAAAAAATCTAAAAATATGTTTTTGTCTTAATAAAACGCCGCACATATGTTGTTGTGCGGCGCACTTGTATCAATTTTTCCCGCCATAGTATTTTGAATTTTTGAAAAATAATAAATAATTAAATTCGATGTACGCCGCACTTTCTTTCAAGTGTGATGTACTTCTGGTCTAAAAAAATCTAAATAGATATATTAGTAAAAAAACAATAAAAAATTTACGTATGTTAGATTTTTGTCTAAAAAAACCAAAAAAAATATAAAGATAAAAATAAAAATATTTTTCATAATTCTATGTTTGTTTTGTAAAGCTTATTATTTTTCTTATTTGCTTTAGGGAAGCAAAACCCTTAAAGTGTGTGGGGGGGGGTGCTTGCGCTTTTTGCACTTATTTGTTACAAAAACAAAAATATTTCGAAAAATTTCACACCAACAATTTATTTTTAATTCAAAAAAAAAAAAATAAATCAAATTATAACAAAATATTATATATATAATAAAAATTACAATTTCTATTCACCTATTACCAATAACCCCCAAAACAAAAAACTAAAATAATATTTCCTCCTCAAACCCTATATGATGAATTACTCAACCCTCTATCAAGTGTTGATCACCCAGCCCCTGCAGTCATTGCTCCAATTGCTGAAGTAGTAGCTCCAGAACCTGCTGCATCAACCGGTTCACCTTCCTCAACAACTGTTGACCAAGATGCACCATCACCTAGTAACTCACAAACAACACCCAAAACTCAGTCTCCTGTCATTTCTAACGATGTTGAAGAAGAGAATCATTACTTAGATGTTGCACACATGAATAATGATCCATTCTTTGGCATTCCAATTCCAGAAAACGACTCTAAAGCATCTTCTTCTTCGGACGTTATTCCCATCATTTTGCACACTGCTGCTCCTAACTCAGAATACGTTACCAAATGGACCAAGGATCATCCCTTAGACAACATCATCGGTGAACTCGAAAGACCTGTTTCCACAAGACTTGATAAAGCTCAAATTATACATGTTTCTATATGCGTTATCAATGCTTTTATGTATATTTATTGGTTAAATATAGGAACTTTTGGTATAGAATAGAATATATTTGCTATTGTATGTTCTTGGAATGTGTCGTGGAAGAAAACGGAAGATAACACAAAGATTTGAAGCTTAAACGAAGAAATAACTAAGATAAAGATCTCCCGACACCTGTCCACTGTTTTGACCATAACTTGAGCATACGAACTCCGTTTGACGCGATTCTGGCGGCCACGCGTTCGGGAAAGAATTCTCTACAACTTTAGTTTTTGGTCCAAGAACTAAAAAGGCATTAAAACCACCGCAGAAATAAAAATGTGTGGGCACTTTTCACAAAATCCCAAGTACGGCGCACAAATAAAAATGTGTGCCGCACTTTCACTCTGCAGCATTAAAAACGTGAATTTAGCCTAAAAACGTCCACAAACAACCTTTGTTTGGTCCCCAAGTAAATTTTACCCTATAAATACCCCTCAAATTCGTCCAATCCAACACATCAATCCATATCTCACACACACAATCTCTAAATCAAGTGGGAGAGGAGGAAAGAGTGGTGAGGATCTTATGATCGAATGATCCAAACACCCCTTCTCACCACCATGTCACCACCATGCTACCACCACTCTCCACCATGAAATACCACTGATCCACCACCATATCTAGACTACATTCTATCCATTTCCAGAATCTAAACACATCCCATTTTGATTCTTAGAGGATTCACACCAAATTCTCTTAAGTTCATCACCATAAACCTTTTTACCAAACACTCCATTTGGTGATATGTTGCGGATTTCCAGAAGTTACATAGTATATTCTGGGGTATCTTAGTAGCATTTGGTTGTTGGTTGATCATGAAACTACTAGTTTTGGGTTGATGGTTGTTGTAGTCGAAATATTGGTATTGTTACTTTGCTTCTTATATGTGAAACATGAATAATATTTGGATGATTTTGCTATGATTTATGAATATACATGTTTATGAATTCGATGTTATTTTACTTGGATCATTGTTTATCTTTTGATATATCTTGCAATTGAAATAGGCCGAAAGGATTAATTGCCTTGATATATTTTGAATCATGTTGGCCATATGAATCAATATCATGCTTGTGAGAATTGTATGGTAAATTGATAAATAAACCAAGTAGAATAATGTTTAAGACCTTTCCTTATGTTGACCGACCAGGTTGGGAGAAATTCATATATATGCATATTTGATATAAACCACTCTTAATGCACTAGTGATGATGTAGTATATAGGCCGAAAGGATTCTATGTTATCATTGGTAGATATGCTTGTTATTATGATTACCCATCATATATGAGTTGTATGCTTTGTTTATATAAAGTCTTGCTCTATCTCTATCTATTATGTTATGTAAATCATGCCTTGTCCCTTGCTTGCTTTATACACACGCTTAGGCTATTTGATCCGTGACAATCAATTGGCTTTGTTACTTGATAAACAATCTGTGAATTGCTACAAATCCCGTGGAACGACCTGGACTTACCTAAAGCTATACTATACACGAACGAGTATATTTCCTGAATTTTGTGTTTTTAGTCAAAATCGGTATTTCTAGTTATTATAAATTTAAAGCTTGTAGAAAACACACATCAAGACTCCAACTCCATAAACAAGCCTTATTTTGTTACTATGATGCCTTTCTCACATCAGTTGAACCAAAGAACTATAAAGACGCATTAACTCAAGCATGTTCGATTAAAGCAATGCAAGAGGAGCTTAATGAATTTGAACGTCTTGAAGTCTAGGAACTCGTTCCTCGTCTAGATAAAGTGATGGTTATTACTTTAAAATGGATCTACAAGGTGAAACCTTGCCTATACTACTACTACAACGGTTAGGTACTCTGCCTAGGAAGTTGTAAAACTTCTTGTAGAAGCCCCTTAAGACAACCACATCAATTTACATGTTTTAACAAGAAGACATAACAATTGTTAAACTAAAGTAAAAATAAGTGTCGAGTCGACTCATGGCCTCAATAGTGCTTTCAAGTTAATTTCAAACTTCATTTTTATGACTTTCCAAGAAAAATAATCATGTAGCTTACCTTTTTATCTTGACATATTTTCTTAATAGGGCTACATACATTAAATGTGTAAGAATCCTAGTAGAATAATAGTTTTCTTACTTTGCAGTCAAGAAAACCTTTAGTCATATTGTTCTGAGTTGTTCCTTGCACACAAATAAGTTTCTCCCACTTGTGCATGGGCGCATGGCACAACCTCATCGCATAAAACAACACTACGCTAGTTAGTTTGTTTGTATCGACAATATGGCAGTGTCACAGATAGAATATGAATTAAGTTAAGCTCAAAACATATTAGCATAGCTAGTGTATATAGAACTCAATCGATTAATAAGGAATCATGCATAACTATCTTGTAGATAACATTAAACAGAAGCGACATCTCAAAGGCAACAAGTTATCAAAGATAATACACGGTGATTCTTTACTAAATGAACATGTTTCACACTTGAAAAGTAATTTATTATTTCAAGCCAAGCCAGAAATAAAGTGAGGTGTCTATAAGGTATACAACTCCTAGCTCCCACTAAATTTGAAAACATTGCAAGTATGTCATTTTTGTTTATAAAACTGCCATGCTCCCACTAGCACTCTCGACAAAATTAGAGTGGTTCCCTTCACTTAGGAAACATGAATAGAATTATGCACATCTTTCAATTTCCCATTGATTGACTACACATTTTTTGCTAATGTGTGTGCATGATAGTAAGCAAGTACTTAGATATTTAAGGAAGTGTGTTCAAGTTCTATAGATCATGGACTAGCCATCTAATTTATTTATTAACTTGAAAAATTGGCATGCAATTCTTTTTTTATTCTCCTACTTTACCACAAGGGTGTGTAGCACCTTTTACCGGGTTAAGGAAACAGCTATATACACGAGTTCTCTAGTTATCACCTTTTACAGCTTCTGCGGTGATATTTCCGTCTTCCAATCAAACCTCATTATTATGTTCTTGATCTACTACAAAAATATTTTATTTTTGTAGTTATAGACCACAAGTTCTCTAGTTATCCGTGTTTCTTATGTTGATTTCAAAGATTTCAAAAATGAATAAGGGGATTGAATGCCATCTTAAGATTAAGAAGTGCAATTTTCTTTTACATGTAAGTTTGATATGGTTTCGATTTAAAATTAGAGGATAATTCCACTCGTTCTATTATAACTTTTCTGCAAGTAATAAATATAGAAATTAGTCTATTTTTCATAAGGAAAATAGACAATGGTTTATCTTTCACAAGTAAGGTAAACCTTTGTTTACAGTATAAGTTGCATTAATAATTAAAAGATCTTGCAAAGTCCAATTAAGTTATTTTTGTTATACTGTTCCTCTTAAAAAAATTAACTACCCACATTTTATATAATTAAACAATAATTTTAAACAAGAGTTTTAAGGATCTAACTTGCAATCCACACAATCACATCAGTTGATCTGCTATTAATGGTGTGATACTCAATAAGGTAATCAACGGGTGATATTTTGCCTTACATGTGCAACTCTTAGGTTTTATGGGGCCACGACATCATAATCTAGAATTATAATGTCAAGATCAAGGCAATATTATCCAGAATAACATTGCTGAGTTGGCATGTTTCGCCCCATCGTATGCCTCGGGTTAAAGTCTCACCATCTTAACTTGATTTAAGTCGGCCAATTAAGAACATGTATTAAATCGCACCATGTCTCACGCTCAGTGAATAAAACACCTTGGGATTTGTAATTCACCTACTTCTCAAGCAGTGTATAAAAAAATATACAAGTGTTCTGACAAATTGAGTGGCAAATGACTTAATTAGAAAGGGTATAATTATTTTGATAAAATAAGTGTACCAAAATATTGTGTACAAGGAAGCATGCATACATACATACTTATAACACTAACATTTTTAAAACATTTTCATCTTTGTTTTAATTTCTATGTATTAAAAGCATCCCTTATATTCTATAATCCACAAGTGATCTATAAAATTAGGGTTAACACAAATTAGTTTATAATATTTAAATATAAGTAATTATATTACCACAGGACAAGATTAAATTCCCCATGAGAAATAATCAAACCCTACATAGATACCCGCAAGAGATTTATTCCATCATTAGTATAATTACAACATACTTTTAATATTGTTAAAACGTTGACGTAAAAATGTTGTACTTGCGTTGTTCCGTCGCGGGATCCCTTTCGAGAACAACTAAACACATGCGTTATAGAACGTTGCAAGGCAATAATTTTACATATATATTGCATCTTGATCTAGCAAAGCGTACATATCAATAAATATACAATAAGCATAATGAAAGAATGCTTTTAGTCCATATTAATTTTCAAAAACCAATTTTGCACATATATAAAACGACACAATATATATAAGCAAAACCGAATCGAAACAATTAATCATACTAAAACAAGTAAACGTTTTATGCACATAAAACGACCATTTACACGCTAAAAATGGGCAAGCCAAACAGCAAAATAATACCCCCAACATGTTGTCGGAATCATCCTAGAACACGTGATACACATACATCGAAATGTCGATTGCAAAGGTCATTACACTTGGTATATTTCAAGAAAACTGAAAAGCTGATTAGGTAGAATTTCTGACTTTAGACCACGATTAGACAAGGAAAAAGTTTTCCCCACTTTTTGCACTAAACAGAAAAGTTTTAGGTAATTGAGTTATGAACTCCCAAAAAAATTTCGTGGTCCAATTCCTAAAGGGTAGTCGGGAAATCAGTTTTTAGTAGACGAAGGTCAATCGATCAACACTAAAACTAAAAAACAACCAATCATGCAAGCAAATTCAAAGCGTATCAAGGTTTTAAGCATCAAATTAGCATACCACATTAACAAGAATGCATAATAGACATATTGAGCTTGATGAACCATGGTTTACATGCATGTAAACACTTGGTTAACAATTTAAATGAATAAATAAGCAACAATAAGTCAATAAACGCGATGTATAAACCAAGTAACATAATAAGCGTGTATAAAAGCATTAGGTATCATGAAGAGATACATCTTTTTATTTTGACCTCACAGCTGTCACGTCAACATCTCACTCCCACTTAAAAATACCACTTCATTCATAACATACCCATATCTCCTCATTTTGGCCCCACCACTCATAATTTTTTTTTTTTTCAATTTTCCAAAACAAATAAATTTTATTTCCTTCAAATACCAACATCATATTTAAACATTACCAAACATTATTAAAAAAAATCAAAACAAACAAAATTAAATATATATATACCAAAACACACCAGTTCCCGAGTCACTTATTCTTCACCACACGGCATCTTCTTCATAAAACACACACACAACCACTGACCATACACTCTCATACACACAACCATTTTTATATCCATCAAAGAAAAAAAGAAAAAAAAAGCAACAGATATCATTTCTTGGTTCTCTTTCATAACTCGTTTCCCGGCACGAGATCGGAAAAAATCCAAAACGCGAGCACTTTTGGTTTGGTGCGACGGTTGCCACGTCGGGAAACGGCGGCCCCATCGCCACAATACCGTACCGGCTCAAGCATGTAAAAAAACACAAACATATCTTTTTTCTAGATTTTAACGTGAACTTAGGTAGTACTTTTATTCTTAGAATAATAAACCCTAAAGGGGTACGTATAAAAAGCAAGAAAACTTTATTTACAAATATGCGTTTTTAAGCATTTTTACACTTTTTTATGTAATTATATAGCTATATGAGCGGCTCATGATGACACTGTTGGAATTAGTGATATAATACCCTATTATTACACTAATAATATACGAGCTACGTAGCAAAAATTAAACACATATAGCATCTATAATTAACATAAATAAATAAAAGGAAATCGCGTACCTTTTAACAAAATAAGCTATCGAACAACGGAGCTAATATTTCACGTATGTGTGATCATTGAGGTAGCATGAAACCCACAAACTGATTTTACCTTGGTAGGCCATATCTCTACATCTATCCACACTACACGTCTACCAATGCTACCCGAATGCTAGTTCACCGACTAACGATAATCGAAAACTACGTTCCCGATATACTAGAAAACCAAGTCTCAAAATCCTTTACAAGGGGATCTCAAATAATACTGCTTTACAGGAGAGATTGAAGAGAAAGGGGAACTTGATGTTTTGATATGAGGAAATCAATGAGTTTTTATTAATGAAAGATTAGGATATTTGATTATAGAAAAAGACTACTAATCTTATTACAAAACCCCCTCCATTTCTTACACCTTTTGCGCCGGGTCCCATGTAGCACAATACCCCCCCCCCCCTCTACAAGTTTGATATTTTATCTATTTAATTACTTATGTACATTTACATAATAATTAGAGGGTTAACGGTTAATCATTCCTAACAAACATAATTAACGACCGTTAAGTATAATCGTTAGGTTATTAATATATATAATAAATATACACTTATATTATTATATATACTAATAAAGTAGCATCTCTATGTATAAGTGTGTGACCCCTATAGGCTAACGTATTTCTAGCCGTATAAATACTTGTATGACATGAGCACTTCCCAACAAGAACTAACATCGGGTGATATACCATGAAGTGTAGTTTGGATACACATAGAGGTAACCTAATTTGGTTACTCTAAAGGTTTCATGGTGTCTAATGATTCAATGGGGAATCTGGTTTTGGTGATTAGATCTGTTAGTTCCATCCGCTCACGCTTCAAGAGGTAATAAACATCGTTTATTTGATTAATTATATAATGTACACACATCCATAGTTTGGTGTCCTTTTTCACTGCAAATATAATTATTTTATACGTTTGAAACCCCCTATAAAACCACCAACAAATGGCATTCACGAGCCATCGTGCGAACATTATTAAGTTTTCAGGACTTGCGTTGATGTATACGCTAAAAAAAATGTGTTTTGTGGTTTTTGGTTTAAGCCGATTGGAAAAACCCTTAGGTTTGATTTTTTTTGTAAAAGTCAACCCTTTGATGTTTCTTATATAAATGTGTTTCTTTATCCTATGGCCTAGGTTACTATCGTGCCGCGGGGCTACCAACGTGTTATTAATTCCTTTACTAGTGGGCTTGATTTCAAATTTTTTTTAATTGTTAATGGAGTTCCAAGGAAAATACATGCATATTTGACATGGAAAACAAGCCAACACCTTGTTTAATTATAATTCTCTTGGATTATTATGTGTGGATTTGCAAAACCGACAAAAACGCTTGCCTTTACATGCTTGTGTGATTTGTGTTGTTGTAGTTTTTCTCGGGATTTTTGCCATTGTTTTGGCACTTAAAGTACTTTTAATTTGTTGTATACATTATTTGGGAATTTTACTGTAATCTTATAGGTCTTATGTTAGTCTTATTTGAATACCATAATGTAACCATTGCTCGATTAGGAATGGCGACAAGTTAAAGGCGGAAGTGTCAAAACAGGCCTGTTGGACCTAGTGCGCAAATAATTAATCTAGACAATATCTATTTTGTATTAGAAGCTTAATATCGCTTTATTCCAGGTTCAAACTCTTAGGAAACTCAATTGGTAGTTCTGTTTCTTGGATTGAGTCATAGTCCTTGCTGGACTTTTGGGCCCCTCAACAGGACATAAATATGAAATCAGCAAGCTGTTTTTTATTTCGAGTTCTACTTGCTTTGGATAGGTCAAAAAAGCAAGTGGGAGCCCTTATATCTGGTTGTTGGATTGTCCCTTAGTTAAACTCTTGGGGTTTCATGGTGGCTCATGGACCTGGACATAGGATTTTTTTTAATACAAATAATGTCTAAAACGTTATTTATATTTTTCGACTTCTCGATGTTTTGAAGATAACAAAATGTAAAAACGTTTACAATAAAAATAAACGTTTACAAATTATTAATCATAAATTTCCATTTCAAATGTAAATCACTTAAGGTATGTATAAACAAATCATTAAACATGATTAGTGATCAAGAAAATAATTTTTCTTAACCATCATATTTTTACAAAAGTATTTTTTACAAAAATAAATATATACTACCATTTCTTTTTTATTCAATTATTGGTCCCCCCCCACAATGGAGCTTCATAGTAGATTAAAAACTTCTCACTAAATGACAATAATAAGGGCGGAGGTCAGTCTATGGCGGCCTACTGATAGGCCTAGCGGCCCAGATATTATGATATATATAGGACCGCCGGCATTACGTTGGGTTATTCCCTGCCTATAAATACTATCTATTTCCAAACTAAAATACTGAACTTTTGCACGAATTTTTTCAAGTCTTCACTCTTATTATCTAAAAACCTTCTTTCTCTACTAATTCTCTTGATCACTATCATTATTTGATTCCTTGTTTCAAAGTGATCCAATATCTCTTTCTCATATCTCCGCTACTCTATATCATGTGCAAGAGATGAACATTTCGTATTCGCCAGAACACGAATTGTTATAGTCTAGTGATTTCTTTTCTTTCTTTCTAAAGGAACAAATCTCTATCCTTGATTATATTGTGTGATTGTGAAAATTCAAATAGTGTATAAACTACCGATAGTCGTAGATCTTGTGATTGTGTTTTACGTGTGTAAGTGGTAGATTGGTTCTAGTCTAAGATTAGGACTCGCATTTAGCTTTAGTGTCAGAAAAGAACGTAAGCGAGTGTAACGATATCTGTCTCCGCCTCTAAAGGAAGCTTGTTGACATAGTGAAATCTCGAGTAGGATACTCTATGAGTGGAGTAAGGCGAAGAGGAGCTTCGTAGCCGAACCACTATAAATCTTGGTGTCTTGGTTTGATTGTTCCTTCCCTCATTTATTTATATTGTTGTGATTCTTACTTATTGTTTAATTAGTTGTAGTTAGTAGATATGTACATTGTTGGTTCATATTGTTGGTTGATTGAACATATACTTGGATCTAACAAATTTCTTGATTAAACATTCGGTTAAATTTTAATGGGCCAATTATATTTATATCATTACTAAAGTTCAATATTATATCAATGTTCTTCTCACTTTTCTCACTCTTGTAATTACGTCAATATCCTTCTTAAATTTTCTAATTACATCAATATCCTTCACAAACTTTTAAATTCTTATATATATTCAAAAATTAATATGTTCTTTCATTAGTCGAAGGATAGAAAGTATATATGAACAAAAAAATATATAGAACAATATGTTCTTTAATATATAAATCATAACTTTCGTAATCATATTATCATGTTCTTTCATCAATCGAGACAAAAAATATACGTGAATAATATAATTATGATGAATATTAGAGATAAATAATAGTTTTAGAATTTAAAATCAATATAATTTTAATTTAATTGATTTTTAGATATATATGAGAATTTAAAAGTTTGAAAGATATATTGATGTAATTATAAATGTTTGAAAAGGACATTGATGTAATTATAAAGGTGGGAATGACATATATATATATATATATATTATATTATATATATATATATATATTATATATACTATATATATATATATATATATCATATATATATAATGATATATATATACTATATTATATATTTATATATATATATATGAGGATCTGTGACAAATAAACAAAGTGCACATGTGTTTTGTACCGAGAAGGCATAAGTGATGATACAGGATTTAAAAAGTAAAGATACAAGTAGCATGGTCCCAGACCTAAATGTAATCTAGTGAGCTACGAGTGAAAATACATGTGCATGGTTTCAAATCTTCCTTTTTCTCGTGAGCTAAGATCCACGAAAAATACATGCGCATGTGGTCTCCCCCCAACCCCCCCTCCCCCCTCACTCCTGCCCCCCCCCCCCCCCCGCCCTCTACTTTGTGATAGCTTGACTCAACTTAAGTGAAAATGAATACATGTGCCCCCCTCCCACTCATGGACCTGACCCCCCACCCTTACACAGAATTTGTGCAGTGTGTGTAAAACAACAGACATTTAGAAAGATACGATCTGTGCGCCACTAGGTTACAAGAATTCAACGCACTCGCTCTCAACCACTTGTGACTCAAATGCTAAGAGAGATAGAAACCCCCCAATATAAGACTACTTAATAGAAAGCCAATGTCTGTATGTACCATTGATGGAGAGAGATACTTGTATATATATTAGTCCTCGCTCGCGCGCTCGATCGCTTGAGAGAGAGAAGAGAAGAGTAGAGATTGCTAATATTCATTATTTTCTCATTTGCATGATAGAAACATTTCATCTCTTTGGATAAGAGAGACACGACACTGGCGCGCTTGAGTATAGTAAAAACTAAAAGTCGCTCTCGCTCAGCTTAAGAAAACTCGCGCGCTTACGATTACAAGTAGTGCACATATGCACACCTAATAATTTATGCGCTAAAAAGGTATTTTTTACTTAAAACTCTAAAAAAAATTAGAAAAAAATCCTAAAATTTAGGAATCTAAAAATAAACGTTTTTTAATAAATAATTCAAAACTAAAAATATCTCTTCATGTTAAGTTCCGCTCACCACTATTACCTTTTGAATTATAAATTATAATTCTATAATTTATTAAATTAATCTTAATTGGTTGCTGTTGGTTCTGCAGTTCGCTGTACATTCATTGGTTTGAAGTGAAACCTCCACCTATTTATATATATATATTTATCATATATATATAATATATATATAATAATATATTATTTATAATATATATATGTCATTCTACCTTTATAATTACATCATATGTCCTTTTCAAACTTTATAATTACATTAATATCACTTTCAAACATTTAATTCTCATATTTATTATATCTTAAAATCAATTAAATTATAATTATATTGATTGTAATATCTAAAACTATTTTTTATCTCTTATATATATCATCATAGTTATATTATTCACATGTATTTTTGTCTCGATTGATGAAAAAGAACATGACTAATCATGATTACAAAATTTTGAAGTTACCCCGCATATTAAAGAACTACTTTATTGTCTATATATGTTTTTGCTTCATTATTATACTTTCTATCCTTCGACTAATGAGGAAGAATGTTAATTTTTGAATATATACTAAGGAATTAAATGTTTGTGATGGATATTGAAATGATAATATGAAAAATTTAAGAAGGATATTGACGTAATCAAGAGTGAGTAAGATAATTGATGTAATATTGAACTTTAGATAAGGATATTAAATAGTAATTGGGCCCATTAAAATATAAAGAAATGTTTATATCAAGAAATTTGTTTAGGATCCAAAGTATATGTTCAATTCAACCAACAATATCGAACCAACAATGTTACTATTATAATACACTAATTAAAACAATTTAAGTTATGAATCACAACAATATGTAAGAAATGAGGTAAGAACAATCACATACCAAGGAAACCAAGATTTATAGTGGTTTGGCTTACGAAAGTCATCTTCGCCCTTTCTTCCTCACCTCATAGAGTATCCTACTGAGATTTCACTATTGTCAACAAGCTTCCTTTAGGCGGAGGAGGAATACTCGTTTTACACGTCGCTTACGTTATTTTCTGACTCTAAGCTAAATGTCGAGTCTTAATCGTAGCTAGAACCAATATACCACTTCACAAGTAATACACAATCACAAGGATCTACACTATCGGATTTATACACTATCCAATTTACACAATCACACAAGATAATCAAGATAGAGATTTGGTTCTTAGAAGAAAGAAGAAGAAATCACTAGACTACAACAATTCGTTTCTTGGTGAATATGAATGTTCTTCTCTTGCACTTGATAGAGAGGAGAGGAGAAGATGGAAAGGATGAGATTGGTATCACTTGAAACAAGATCAATAATGTTAGTGATCAAAGAGATTTAGTAAGTGAAAGCAAGGCTTTTAGATAAATAAGAAGGACCTGAGAAAATTCGTTGGCCAAAGAGGTCTGTTTTTTAGCTGGAAATAGTGTAGTATTTATAGGCAGAAAACCCACAGGTAAATGCCGGCAGGTCCTAGATATATCATATATCTGGGGGCGCCAGCCTATCAGTAGGCCGCAATAGGAACTGGACGATCCCTTTTTTTGTCTTTAGTGAGAAGGTTTTATCTACTATGGAAGCTCCAAATTGGGGGGGGGGGGGGGGGACCATATTTGTAATTAAAATAGTATTTTGTATACTCATTTATTTTTTATAAAATATCCTTTTGTTAAATGAACGTGATGTTAAGAAATAAGTATTTTCTTGGAATCACTAATCATGTTTATGTGTGGTTTTTACATAACTTAAGTGATTTACATTTGAAATGGAAATTTTTTGATTATAATTCCCTGGTAAACGTTTATTTTGTTATTTGTAACGTTTTTAACATGTTGTTTATCTTCAAATCATAGAGAGAAGTTCAGAAAAATATAAATAACGTTTTAGCATTTTTTTGTATTAATAAAATCCTATGTCCAGGTACATGAGCCACAATTGAAAAACCCCGAGTGTTTAACCTAAGGACAATCAACAACCAGATATAAGCGGCTACCCACTGGATTTTTTAACCCTATCCAAAGCAAAGTAGAACTCAAAATACAAAAAACAGCTTCGCTGATATCATATTTTTGTCCTGATGAGGGGCCCAAAAAGTCCAGCTAGGAATCCCCGTGACTCTCAATCCAAACAGAAACAAAACTACGCAATTGTTAGTTCTTTGTGTTATGAACTGGAATAAAAATCGATTAGCTTCTATTCAAACTTAGTTGTCAGTATTAATTTTTTTGTGCAAGCAGGTCAAAACAGGGCATGTTTTGACACTTCGGCCTTTAAAACTTGTCGCCATTCTAATCGAGCAATGGTTTCATTATTGGGTATTCAATAAGACTAACATAAGCCTTATCAAGATTATTCAGTTAAATTCCAAATAATGTATACAACAAATTAAAAGTTTCCTTTAAGTGCCGGTGAACCAATGGCAAAAATCCCGAGAAAATAAAAACTCAAAACAACACAAAACAACAACGCATAGTAAAGGACATGCGTTTTTGTCGCGGTTTTTGCAAATCAACACAATAAATAATCCAAAGAGAATTATAATTAAACAAGGTGTTGGCTTGTTTTCCATGTCAAATATGCATGTATTTTCCTTGGAACTCCATTAACAATTAACAAAAAATTTGAAATCATGCACAACTAGTAATAGGAATTAGTAACACGTAGTAACCCCTGGCACGTATACGTAACCGTGGCCCATAGGGATAAAAAACACTTTTGACTTAGAACATACTCAAAGGAGTTTGACTTTTTACAAAAAAATCAAACCTAAGGGTTTTTCCAATCGGCTTAAACCAAAAACCACAAAACACACATTTTTAGCTACATCTACGTAGTCCTGAAAACTATATAATGTCACACGATGGCTCGTGATGCCACTGTTGGTGTTTTATATTCAAAACGTATAAAATAATTATATTTGCAGTGAAAAAGGACACCAAACTATGGATGTGTGTACATTATATAATTAATCAATAACGATGTTTATAAAAAAAAATACCTCTTGAAGCTTCTAGTGAGCGGATGGATATCTAACGAATATAATCACCGTAATCAGATTCCCCATTGAATCATTAGACACCATGAAACCCTTAGAGTAACCAAATTAGGTTACCTCTATGTGTATCCAAACTACACTTCATGGTATATCACCCGATGTTAGTTCTTGTTGGGAAGTGCTCATGTCATACTGATATTTATACGGCTAGAAATACGTGAGCCAATGGGGTCACACATTTATACACATAGATGTTACTCTAATAGTATATATAGAATAATATAAGTGTATATTTATTATATATATTAATAATCTAATGATAATACTTTACGGTCGTTAATTGTTTGTTTTACGAATAATTAACCGTTAGCAATCTAATTATGATGCAAATGTACATAAGTAATTAAATATAAAAATATCAAACTTGAGAGGGACGTGGGGGGGTGGGTTTGTGCTACATGGGGACCGGCCTAAAGGTGTAAGAATGGAGGGGGTGTTTGTGACAAGATTAGGTAGCTTTTTCCCTAAGCTAAGTTACCATAATGTTTCACTATAAATACTTATGGGTTTTTCTCATTCAAGGCATCCCGTTCTTCTCTTCTTTCTCTCTATTGAGCCGAATTTTGAGATCTCCTTATAAGGGATTTCGAGACTTGGTTTTCTAGTATATTGGGAACGTGGTTTTCGATTATCGTTAGTTTTTGAACTAGCATCCGGGGTCCTCCGCAAATTGGTAGACGTGTAGTGTAGATAGATGTAGAGATTGCCTACTTTGGTAAATCAGTTGGGTTTCATGCTTCTCAATGATCACACATACGTGAAATATTAGCTCCGTTGTTTGATAGCTTATTTTGTTAAAAGGTACGCGATTTCCTTTTGTTTATTTATATATATGTTATATGTGTTTATTTTCCGCTGCGTAACTCGTATATTATTAGTGTAATAATAGGGTATTAGATCATTAATTCCAACAGTGTCATCATGAGCCGCTCATATAGCTATTATAATTACATTTAAACAAAGTGTAAAAATGCTTAAAAAACGATATTTCGTAATATTTTTATTGCTTCTTTATAAGTGACCCCTTAGGGTTTTATTCTATGAATACAACAGACTCTATCTTCTAAGGAGTCACTTAAAATCTAGAAAAATAGATATGGTTCGTGTTTTTACATGCTTAGAGCATACGGTATTGTGGCGATGGGGCTCGCCGTTTCCGACGTGGCACCTCGCCACCATACCAAAAGTGCTCGCGTTTGGATTTTTTCCGTATCTCGCCGTGGAAACGAGTTAGAAGAAGACAAAAAATGTATCTGTTGCTTTTTTTTTCTTTTTTTCTTTGATTTATAAAAATGGGTTGTGTGTATGAGTGTGTATGTTCAGTGTGTGTGTGTGTTTATGAAGAAGATGCAGTGTGTGGTGAAGAAGAAGTAGATAAGGTTTGTGTATATATTTTTTTAATTTTGTTTTACTAAAAATGTGTTTTTTTGATTTTTTTTTTAATAATGTTTGGTAATGTTTAAATATGATGTTGGTATTTGAAGGAAATAAAATTTATTTGTTTTGGAAAATTGAAAAAAAAATATGAGTGGTGGGGCCAAAATGAGGAGATAGGGGTATGTTATGAGTGAAAGAGTATTTTTAAGTGGGAGTGAGATGCTGACGTGGCAACCTGTGGGGCCAAAATAAAAAGATGTATCTCTTCATGATACCTAATGCTCTTATACACGCTTATTATGTTACTTGGTTTATACATCGCGTTTATTGACTTATTGTTGCTTATTTATTCATTTAAATTGTTAACCAAATGTTTACATGCATGTAAATCATGGTTCATTAAGCTCAATATGTCTATTATGCATTCTTGTTAATGTGGTATGCTTATTTGATGCTTAAAACCTTGATACGCTTTGAATTTGCTTGCATGTATGTTTTGGTTGTTTTTAGTTTTAGTGTTGATCGATTGACCTTAGCCTCCTTTTTTTTTTATATACTAAAAAACTGATTTCCCGACCACCCTTTAGGAATTTGACCACAAAATTTTTTTGGGAGTTCACAACTCAATTACCTAAAACTTTTCTGTTTAGTGCAAAAAGTGGGAAAAACTCTTTCCTTGTCTAATCGTGGTCTAAAGTCAGAAATTCTACCCAATCAGCTTTGCAGTTTTCTTGTATATACCAAGTATAATGACCTTTGCAATCGAGTAGTTGATGTATGTGTACCACGTGTTCTAGGATGATTCCGACAACATGTTGGGGTCTTATTTTTGTGTTTGGTTTGCGTTATTTGTTGTTTATGTGCATAAATGTTAACGTGTTTTTTATTGATTAATTTTACGAGTGGTTTTACTTATTTATATATGTAGTGGTTTATATATATATTTAAAAAAATGATTGTGGGAAAATTAATATGGACTAAAAGCATTCGTTCATTATCCTTTTCTAGATCGAGATTCAATATATATGTAAAATTGCCATTTCTTGCAACTTTTTATAACGCATGAGTTTAATGGTTCCCGAAAGGGATCCCGCGATGGAACAAAAGCAACGTACACACATTTTTACGTTAACCGATTTAACAATATTAAAAGTATGTTGTAATTTTACTAATGATGGAATAAATCCCTTGCGAGTATCTATCTAGGGTCTGATTATTTCTCATGGGGATTTAACCTTATCTCGTAGTAGTATAATTACTTATATTTAAATATTGTAAATGTGTTAACCCTAATTTTATAGATCACTTGTGGATTATAAAATAAAAGGATGTTTTTAACAATAGAAATTAAAACAAAGATGAAAATGTTTTAAAAAGTATTAAGTTACAAGGATGTATGCATTGCTTCTTGATACATGTTTTTGGTTTACACTTGTTTTTGTCAAAATAACTTATAATCATGTTAAATTAATTCATTTGCCATCCAATTTGTGCTGAACACTTTACATATTGTTTTTACATCTTTTTTGCTTGGAGAATGTAGGTGAGTTACTAATTCCCAAGGTGTTTTGTTCATATGCTGTGAGACCTGGTGCGATTTTTAACACATGTTTTAATTGGACGTCACTTAAATCGAGTTAAAGATGGTGAGAAGAGAACTTAACCGAGCTTACGATCGGGTGATGGAAGATGCAATTACTATTGTATTCTGAGATAATATTGTATTGATCTTTGAATTATAATTCTAGATTATGATGTCATGGGCCCCATATGCACTAAGAGTTGCACATGTTGTCAATTATTTCCGTTGGTTACCTTTTGAGTTTACCATTGCTAGCAGATCAACTGATGTGATGGTGGAATTTCAAGTTGGATCTTAAACTCTTGTTAAATTTAATTGTTTAAATTATATAAATGTGGGTAGTTAATTTTTTAAGAGATCATATTAGCAAAATGACTAATATATGGACTTTGCAAGTTCTTTTACTGTATTAATGCAACCGTATATGTACAAAAGGTTTATCCTTACTTGTGAAAGATAAACCATGTCTATTTTCCTTATGAAACTTTACAAGGTAAAGAATCGATCAAGGCTTGGGATCAACATTTAGCGTATGCAACAAGCCTTTAAAACCCCTCGGTGGCCTGAGTGGACGAGTTATAGTCTCGTGAGGGTTTACAGCGAACACACCCACAAAGTTCAAAACATCTTTTTTTTAATTTTTAAAATTTTTATTTATATAAATTTACTAAAACAAGCATAAACAAAACATTACGAAATGAAAAATAACATAGAAAGGAAAATATAATTACTAATATGCAAACACTCAAAACACATATATAAATAATAAAAAATAATTGGCGGAAATAAAATCTTTTTGTATTTGTTATTTTTTTGGTTTTAAGACAAACACATATACCAAACACATATTATTATTTAAGGTTTAAAACAATAATTTACAAAATTACTACTATTATTTTTTAATTTTTTATATTTTTTTAATTTTTATTTATAATTTTTTTTTCAGAACAAAAGTGCGTCGCACTTGAAAGAAAGTGCGGCGTACTTATAACCTAATTTTTTTTTATAATTTTTCAATTATTTAAAGATACAAGCGCGGTAAAAATTTAAAAAGTGCGCCGCACACAAACACATGTGCGACGGTTTTATTATGACAGAAAACATGTTTTTTTATATTTTTTTCTCTTTCACACTTTATTATTTTACATAACACATATATAAACAAATACTGACAAACAAACACACAGACAATAAAACTAAAAAAATGAAACTCTTTTTAGATTTTTATAGTTTTTAACATTTTTACATAATAATGCGAACAAACACACATAAACAAGCAAACTAAGATGCATAAATAAATAAAAACATTTAACAATCATTCACATAACATAAAAGAAAATGCATATGATTTATTTTTATACAAAACTGACTCTTTTTGTTATTGCAGGTGCAAAGTGCGGCGCACAAAATTAATTGTGCGGCGTACTTACTGCAAAAAAATTTCAAAATTTTACTTTTTATTTTATTTTTCACATATTCAATGCAAGAAAATATAAACAAAATAATAAACCAACAAAACACATGTACAAAATAAGTAAAAACAATTTAGAAATAAAATCTTTTTTGGTTTTTTGAATGACAAACTAAATATTAACAAAATTACAAGGCGTATAATCAGAGAAAATGGAATTTCAAATGATCACATACCTGAGACTAGCAATTTGGGGGTTTGTTTGGGTTTGGGTTTTTAAATTAGATTATGTTTGTGAAATTTTTTGCAGAAAGTGCGGCGCACTTGGTGTAAGTGCGGCGTACTTTCTGGGTTTTTAAGAAAAATGTATGTGCGGCGTACTTCCTGAGAAAAAATGATTTTCTTGGGTTCCGTTTGCCAGAAAACGGTACGGCGAGTTTTATAAATGTTGATTTGTAAAACAAGTACAACGATTTTGGTGTGAAACCGGCGCACTTCGTGTAAAAACCTGCAAAATAAGAAACGAGAACAGGGGAAGTACAGCGCACAAGGTTAATTGTGCGCCGTACTTTCTGCAACAGCAAACATATTTTGAAGATTTAAAGATATTTAAACACACATAAGATGCACAAGACTAGCAAACAATCTGCAAACAACTAAAACAAATCCCCGGCAGCGGCGCCAAAAACTTGATGTGTGTTTTCTACAAGCTTTAAATTTATAATAACTAAAAATACCGATTTTGACCAAAAACACAACATTCGGGCAAGTATACCCTATTCAAGTGTAATATAGTATTGGGTAAGTCCAGGTCGTTCCACGGGATTTGTAGCAATTCACAGATTGTTTATCAAGTAACAAAGCTAATTGATTGTCACGGATCAAATAGCCAAAACGTGTGTATAAAGTAAGCAAGAAAAAAGACATGATCCACATAACATAATAGATAAAGATAGAGAAAGACTTTATATAAACAAAGCATACAAGTCATATATGATGGGTAATCATAGTAACAAGCATATCTACCAATGATAACATAGAATCCTTTCGGCCTATATACTACATCATCACTAGTGCATTAAGAGTGGTTTATATCAAATATGCATATATATGAATTCCTCCCAACCCGGTCGGTCAACATAAGGAAAGGTCTTAAACATTATTCTACTTGGTTTATTTATCAATTTACCACACAATTCTCACAAGCATGATATTGATTCATATGGCCAACATGATTCAAAATATATCAAGGCAATTAATCCATTCGGCCTATTTCAATTGCAAGATATACCAAAAGATAAACAAGGATCCAAGCAAGATAACATCGAATTCATAAACATGTATATTCATAAGTCATAGCAATATCATCCAAATATTATTTATGTTTCACATATGAGAACAAAGTACCATTACCAATATTTCGACTACAACAACCATCTATCCTAAAACCAACAATCCAGATTCAACCACAACCAAATGCGAGCAGAGATAACCAGAAATATGTCACCTAACTTCTGGAAATTCAACAACGTATCACCAAATGGAGTGTTTGGTAACAAGGTTTATGGTGATGATCTTAAGAGAATTTGGTGTGAATCCTCTAAGAATCAATGTGATAAGTGTTAAGCTTATGGAAATAGATGATATGTAGGCTAGATATGGTGTTAGAATTCTGGAAATTCATGGCTATGGTGGTGGTTTGTGGTGGTAGTATTGTGGTGAAATGGTGGTAAGTGGTGGATTAAAGGGGTGTTTGGATCATTGGATCTAAGGATCCTCACTACACATTCCTCCTCTCCAAAGGCTTTAGAGATCGTGTGTGTAAGATGTATGAAGATTGTATGAGAGATATATAAAGGCTTTAGATATTGTGTTGTATGAAGATTGTATGAGAGATATATGAAATGGGAGAGCCAACGAGGGTATTTATAGGCTTTTCAGGGGCTAAAGTGCGCCACACACACTTATTTATGCACCGCACTTAGTGAGTTAATGAACTTAGCATTTAATTGCATTTAATTTTCTCTACCGCCTCAAAAGTGCGCCGCACTTTGGGTTAAACCGCCGCACTTTGGTTGTTTAAAGGATTTTTCAGTTCTGGTGAAAAAGTGCGCCACACTTTCTGCAAGTGCGACGTACTTTTGTAGATAATTGAATTCCGCTCGCGTAGCCGCTTAAACCAACTAAAACGGAGTTCGTATGACCGAGTTATGACCAAAACAGTGAACAGGTGTCGGGAAGCATTCAGCTTGAGTTTACTTCATCGTTAAAGCTTCAAATCTTCGTGTATTCTTTCGTTTTCTTCCACGACACGTTCCAATAACCTACAATGACAAATATATTCTATTCTATACCAAAATTTCTTATATTTAACCAATTTATATATATAAAATTATTGATAACGCATATAAAAACATGTATAATTTGAGCGTTATCAAAGCACTTTTTGCATTTGACCCATCTGATTTACTAATTGGTTATTTTGGGTTTGCAGTTGTTGTATTTGTTGGGTATTGTGATTTTGCATTTGTTGCATTTGTTGTATCTTAGCTTCAGTCGATCTCATATGTTGTAACATCATTTCTTCCAAAGACAAAACATTCGGCTGAGCTTGATTCTGATTAACATTCTGACCTTGATTTTGATTATATCCCTGATTTTGATTGTATTATTTCCTTGGTTGTAATTCTGACCCCTATTTTGATTATACCCTTGACCTTGATTAAATCGATTTTGGTTCTGATTCTGGTTCCTGTTTTGATTATTTTGATAATTTCCCTGGTTATTTCCTTGATTGTTTCCCTGATTCTGATGATTAGGCTGATTAAAACCGGGTGGTCCAAGATAATTAGTGGAACGATAGCTTAAAAGATTACGGTTACCTTGGGGTTGGTAAGAGTTACCACCCGCATTATAGGTTCTCGTAGTAGCATATACGTCCTCTTGAGTGTAGCCACCGGCAGCTTGACACTCATAATAAGCATGTGGACCACCATAAGTCTCACAACCATTTTGTATCAAAATAATTGGTCGGTTCATAGAAGAGACGAGAGCTTCAACCTACTTAGTGAGAGCGGTAATAGCAGCATCTTGAGTCGAGCTCCCACTAGCACTTGAAACTTATGGTTTGTTTCGGGAAGTTTGAACTTTAGATTTGTTCTCAATAATAGTCAAAGCTTCTTGGGTATTCTTTGTTAAGAAATTACCATTAGCTGCAGAATTAAGAGAATCCTGTTCAGATTGATTTAAACTAAGCAATGATGGGGACATTTGTTAAGAAGATCTTTAAATCGGTCCTAGGCTTCAGAAAATGTCTCACCGAATCTTTGTTGAAATCTCGTGATTTCATTTCGAAGATTAGTGGTCTTAGAAGGAGGAAAGAAACGATTCACGAACTTGGATACAAGATCATTCCAAGTTGGGGGTTTGGATTAAAAAAAAAAAAAAAATTTGGAAGGTTTCTTTTTTCAAGCAATCCTGGGCTGCTCCCTCAAGAGAAAATGAAAATAACAACAGTTTAACAACATCGCTCGGGACGTTATTAAGTTTGACTATTTGTGTTATTTTTGTGATTCTTCGAATATGAGAATGAGGATCATCGTTTTCAAAACCGTGAAAAGCGATGGCGGTTACTAGATTAAGTAAACCGATCTTCAATTCGAATTGATTAGCAAGAATGAGGGGTACAACGATTGCATCCCCTACACCATCGGTAGGTGCCTGAAGTAACTCCTCCATTGATCGGAGGTCGGGTATCGGACCCTGAAAATTAGGACCCACACGAGGCGGTCCTTGAACGTTATTATTATTATTATCCATATTGATCTCTTCAAAATCGAGTAAAAGAGACGGATCACCAAGATTTCGTCTTTGATTTCGGATAATGCTTTTGGGATTAGTAGACGAATGAACGAGATTAGAAGAAGAAGAACGAGTACACATGCACTAAAATAAAAAATAATATAAAAGAAAAATATTTTTGGATTTTTGATATTTATATAAAAGAAAATAAAATAGAAATGGAAAATATTTTTGGATTTTTATAAAGATTGAAAAATAGAAAAATATTTTTAGTATTTTTAATTGAATATATAATAAGAAAAAATATTTTTGGATTTTTTATAGAGAAAATAAAATGAAAATATTTTTGGTATTTTTTTTATATAAAAGAAAATAAAATAGATATAGAAAATATTTTTTTGATTTTTTTATTTTTTATAAGTACGAAATTAAACTTTCAAAAAAGAAAGGATCTTCAAGGCATCAACTTCGAAACAAAACGTGAAAATCATGCAACTCTTGTTGGGATTAAAAGCTTCATAAGGCTATTTGGAATTACTGCTGCTCTTATCAAAGTTAGTGCTGCTCAAGAAGAATTTTTTGTTTTTACTACTTATATAGCACAAATATTGTGAAAAATACGCTAAGTAGTTAGTACTGCCAGTATAAAGTTACTACTGCTAGAGTAAAGTTAGTACGTGGAGAATGAAGAAAATATTCTAAGTAGTTACTACTGCTTGTACACAGTTAATGTTGCTGGTGTATAAGTTACTATTGCTAGTGTTCAGAGTTAATGCTGTTGGTACAAAGTTACAACTGCTGACAGAGTTACAACTGCTAATGGATAAAGATTGATTAAAGATAAAGATTTCTTATGTGACTGTATGGGATATTTTTGTAAAAGATACGTATAAGTTATTTGTTTAGAAGATCATGATAACTTAGGAAAATATTGTAAGCCGGTTAGGACTCCTTGGTGTATAAAAGGAGGTCCTAGGGCATAGAGTTAGATATCTAGAAATCTATTCGTAGCTTCAAGGTTTTGTAACCCTAACACTATTAAGAGTGTTCGTATTATATTGAGGCTGAAAGTTTGGTAAACTGTTTTGTATTGATCTTATTCATTATTGTTTCATTGAAATTCTTCTTAGTATCATTGACTAGATTCCGCATAGTCTTTGATATTCACAATCAAAGTTTCTATCATAGTTGTTTTGGATTTATTCAATACAACTTAGGCTTATACAAGCTAAGTAAGATCTATTCTATTGGGATCAACAAGTGGTATCAGAGCTTGTGAGAAGCTTTGAATAAGAAGAAACTTTACTACACACAAGATCTACTTTTTCAAGAAGCAATGGACTCTCAATCTACTCAAACCATCAAGCTAACCATACTCCAACCTGATGAGTATGATCTCTGAAAGATGAGGATGGAGCAGTACCTATAGTGCATTAATTACACTCTATGGGAGATCGTAAAAAATGGTAATGCACCCATAGTAACAAAAACTATTGATGGTAATGGGACGTTATCCTCTACAAGTTTGAAAAAGGCACAAAGAGAGGGCAAAGTTTAAAGCTAGAAGCTCTCTGTTGATGGCCTTACCTAATGACATCAATTAAAGTTATAACTCATATAAGGATGCTTAAAACACAGATCAGGCATTAGAAAAGATTTGGAGGTAATACTGCTACAAAGAAAACTCAAAAAAATCTTCTGAAGCAGCAATATAAAAACTTTGTGCATCCAGCACAAAAGTGATTGAGAAAACCTATGAAAGGCTTCAAAAGCTAATAAGTCAACTGGAGATGCATGGTGAAGTTATCCCTCAAGAAGACATCAATCATAAAAAAAAAAAAAAAAAAGAAAGTAAAAAACTAAATAATGTCTAAAAACGTTATTTATATTTTTCGACCTCTTAATGTTTTGATAATAACAAAATGTAAAAACTTTTACGATAAAAATAAACGATTTATAACTCACTAACGTAAAAATTCTATTTCTAAGATAATCATTAATGTAAGTGATAAACAAATCTTTAAACATGATTAGTGATTAAGAAAATATTTTTCTTAAAACTTACATTTTTACAAAAGTGTTTTTATAAAAATATAAAAACAAAATATTTATTTATAAAAGAAATGTATTATTAAAATAATAAATTTGAAATAAGATTTTTCCCTAAAAATGAAAGGTTCTAAAACAGATACCACCTTCCCCACAAAAAGACAAAAAGACGAGCGTAGTTTACGGCGACCCCCTTATAGGCCTGGCGGCCCCCTAATATATTTGGGACCGTCGTGGTGGGGGTGGGGGGGGGGGGTAATTGGAGTGGGGTGTGTATGGGGGGGGGGTGTGGGGTTGGGGTTGGTGGGTGTTTGGGGTGTGGGGTGTGTGTTTGGGGGGGGTTGGGGGGGTGGGGGGGGTGGGTGGGGGGTGGGTGGGGGGGGGGGGGGTATGGGGGGGGGGGGGGGGGGGGTGTGTGGGGGGGGGGGTGTGGGGGGGGGGGGATATGGTGTGGGGGTGTGAAAAGATGGGTGTGTCGCTAATACGCCGCTCAGCAACTAACAGCTGCTCTAATTGTCTCCTATAAATACTGGCCACCCATCTAAAAAACAAACCTATTGCCACGAATTTTCTCATCAACTTTTTCTCTCTTCTTCTTTCTTTCTACTAAAACACATATCTTAATCACTAATCATACCATGATCTTGTTTCAAGTGATTAATTCTTCTCGCTCTTCTTCTCCTAATCAAGTGCAAGAGAAGAACAATCGTATTCTTCTACATACGAATTGTTATTAAGTGATCTCCTTCTTGTTCCTCAAGATCACAAGTCATTATTATATTAACTTTCAGTTGTTGTGTAAATTGGATTGTGTGTAGATCTAATTGTGTAAATTGTGTATTTGTGATTTAGATTGTGTGTCAATCCAAAAGTATATATCTTGTGAGTGTGTAAAGACTTAGTGAAGTCTTAGATTGGTTCTAGCTAAGATTAGGACTTGACACTACTGGTCAGAGCAAGGTCACTCAAGATTTTTAAAATATACTGTATTTTAAAGCTTGGATCGATCTATGGATTCTGACAAATATCTAGAAGGGCAATCTATGCAAAGACCACCACTCTTTGAAAGCGATAGTTTTATTTATTGGAAAAATAGATTCGAGACATATGTTAAATCAAAAGATCTAGATCTTTGGCATGTTATTACCAATGGTGATTTTCAACCTATTGTACAAAATTCGGAAACTAAATTAGATGAGGTTATCCCTTTTGAAAAACAAACCGATGATCTTAAAAGAAAGCTTGCGAAAAATAATGAAGCCAAAATGGTTATGTACAATGCTTTGGCTAGAAAAGAATATGAAAGAATTTTCATGTGTAATACGGCAAAAGAATTTAGAAAACTTTGTTAATCACCCATCAAGGTAATAGCCAAGTCAAAGATAATAAGATCGACCTTTTGGTTTAACAATATGAACATATAGTCATTTCCGAAGACGAAACTATAGATAGTGCATTTGCTAGATTTAATACTATTATTAATAGTCTTAAAGCTCTTGATGAAGGTTATTCTAGTAAGAACTACGTAAGGAAGTTTCTTAGGGCTTTACATCCTAAATGGAGAGCAAAGGTCACGACGATTGAAGAGTCGAAAGACTTAACATCACTATCTCTTGATGAGCTCATTGGAAACCTCAAAGTCCATGAGATGAATCATCAAGAAAGATTCCGAAATAGTCAAAGCAAAAGTTGAAAGAAAATCTCTTGCTTTAAAGGCAAAGAAAGAATATAGGGATGAAGAGTGTTCGACTTCCGGTAGTGAAGACGAAGAGTACGCCATGGCGGTAAAAGACTTCAAGAAGTTCTTTAAGAAAAGAGGTAGATTTGTAAGACAACCTCGGAATGACAAAAAGACCTTTCAAAGAAGCCGAGACGACAAAAACAGCAAAAGTGAAAGGAAGTGCTTTAGATGCGGAGATCCAAATCATGTTATTGGAGAATGTCCAAAGCCACCGAGAGACAAGAATCAAAGAGAATTTGTCGGAGGTTCTTGGAGTGATAGCGGTAAAGAATATGATGAAAAGGTCAAAGATGAAACGTGTCTTGTAGCTCACTCATCAAGTGAGGTATGTTCCGAATCATCTTACTTTAGTGATGAAAACTCATCAATTAGTGATATAGCTTTAGACAACGAATATGATAAGTTATGAAAAATGAGTTTAAAGATAATCACTAAAAACAAAAAGTTAAAAGCTACTATAAATAGTCTAGAAAATGAGCTTAGAGAATTAAAAGATAAATTTTCCACACTCGAGAAAAACAAGGGAGTTGATCTCGATTGTGCAAAGTGTCATACACTTAAAATTGAAAATGAACATCTCAAAGAAGAATCTACTAGATTAAACAAATTTGAAAAGTGTACACATTGCTTGAATGAAATGTTAAATAATCAAAAACCCTCCGGTGATAAATTAGGTTTAAGGTTTAATTCATTTGAAGCATCATCTAGTGGAACTAAGCAAATAAAATTTGTAAAAGCTAAAAAAAGGCATCTCCTGATGGAGGTCCCATAAATATAGGCGACCCCCTTAATGTTCAGGCGGCCCCCAAAATAAATATGAGACCGCCACCAGCAACGCCTGGATCTGAGAAAACTGTGTCTTTTCAAAAATCCATTTTGGGTCATAGACCAAAACACATAATTGTAAACAAGGCCAAAGTTCCTGTTGCTAGTGACAATGAAGTTAAACAATTTTATAAGCCATTGTCAAAACCCGGAGTTAGATTTTCTAAACCCAATTTTAGATCAAAAACTCCACCTCTTAGAAGAGTCAATAATAATTATTCTCGTCCTAAAACACCGCAACCAAAAAGACGCGTTGGTCGACAAAACCAACCTCATGGCTTTCCCATAAGTTGGAACAACTTTTCACGTCAAAGTTACATGCCATGGGAAATGTGTCTTCTATTCTTACATCCCAACCAATTGCATCAAATGCAAGGGATGTTTGGCACTAACAACTTTGGACCCATGAGATATTGGGGACCAAATGCTTGAGTTATTGTCTTATATAAATAGATATGCCTTAGAGTCGACTTGGAGCCCGACGAATGGATCAAAAATAGCGAATGCTCTAAACATATGACGGGTAACCGAAAACTCTTCTCCACTTGTAAGGCATACAATAAAGGTAATGTCATTTTTGGTAGTAATCTTTGCGGTAACATCATTGGCAAAGGTACGATTTCCAATGACTCTCTCAAAATACATAATGTAGAACATGTTGATAACTTAGGATTTAATTTGCTAAGTATAGGACAAATATGTGACAATAAGTCTAGAGTAACTTTTTCTGAACATGATAGTGAAATTACTAAGGACGGTAAAGTCATAGGTAGAGGTATTAGGAAGAAAGGCTTATATGTGATGAAATTAGGAAATAAGTCTAAGGATCAAATTTGTCTAACTACGATTGAGAAAATTTTTCCCCCCACCCTTGTGCATAGGGAGATAGGCACGCAAATATTGTCTACATTAATCGTTGGCCTCTAAGGAATAGTATAGAAACTTACCTAAGCTTACGTTTGATCAACATTTATATGATGCCTTGCAAATTGGAAAACAAGCTCACGCAAGGCCACAAAGCCTAGAATGTAGTCTCAACGACAAATGCTAGAACTTCTCCAATGGATCTCTTCGTCCATCCGCCGGACGGAGTTACGGAGGAAATCGTTACACCCCTAGTCAATATAGATGATCTACTCTAGTATACTTGGACTAGAATTTCTTAGGGATAAAACCGAAGCTTATTCGATCAATTCAAAATATTTAGTAGGAAAATCCAAAACCAATTAGGTTGTTCAATAGTGTCAATTAGAACCGACCACGATAGAGAATTTGATAATAAGGTGTAATTTTGAGAGTTTTGCAATACCAACGGTATTACACATAACTTCTCGGCTCCACGCACTCCTCAATCAAATGGCGTGGTCGAAAGGAAAAATAGGACACTTCAAGAAATGAGTAGGACTATGTTGAATGAGCAATCGTTACCACAAAAGTTTTAGTGTAACACCGTAGATACTTCAACATACATTCTCAACCGAATTCTCATTAGATCCATTCTAGGAAAAACACCTTATGAGCTCTTAAGAGGTAGAAAACCTACACTAGATAATTTTAGAGTGTTTGGAAGCAAGTGCTTCATTTTGAACACAAAATACTACCTTACCAAGTTTGACCCAAAGTCATATGAATGTGTCTTTTTAGGTTATTCTCAAAATAGTAAAGCCTATATCATCCTAAACAAACACATTAGGAAAGTCGAAGAATCACTAAACGTATAATTCGATGAAACTCATCCACCCTCTAAGACATCACCCTTGGTGAATGATGACTTAGATGAAGAAGAAGCAATTAAGGTCACCGAAAAGAAAAACCTAGAAAACGACATTGTGGATGAAACTTTAGAGGTTGATGAAATAATCAACAATAAGGACAGAATCACCCATTATAAATGTCATAGAAAACCTTAACTAAGAACCCTAGAGTCACAAGCCCAAAACCAAAGTACACTTCTTTTTTTATATCAACTATAGAACTAAGAAATGGGAATGAAGCATTAGGAATAGAAAGTTGGATAGTCGCCATGCAAGAAGAATTAAATCAATTCGTTGCTAACGACGTTTGGGAGTTAGTTCCTCAACCTAGGAATATGATAATCATAGGAACTAAGTGGGTATTTAGAAATAAGTTAGACGAGAACGGTATTGTTTCTCAAAATAAGGCTAGGTTAGTTGCTCAAGGCTATACAACCATGTTGAGAATCGTTTTGCCCATCCAGGATTAGTTTTACAAACAACATTAATAAGCACATCAGAAATCATAAAGAACAATAATGTTATTAAACAAGGTTTTACTAGTAAACATTCTATTAATCTACTACCCCAAGGTCAAATGATCCTTGGGGCTAAACTAACTAATACATGTACTAACTAACTATTAGACTCTCATTGGAGAGATCTCACTATGATGGATATCATAAGGAACAGACTCTCTAAATACGCCTTTATAAAGGGTTTACAAGAAAACCTAGCTTACATAGGAAGCTAACTTAATATTTCATATTAAGTCCTTGTTGTTTCATCTTTATTCAATTTTGCATATTTAGTTTTTAATCATCAAATCTCAGATCCCAACAATCTTCCCCTATTTGATATTACAAAACAATCTTCATGTAAGAAACAATCTTCAATGCTTCCCCTTGACTTAAGATCTTCTTGAACATGCCACCACACATAATAAGTTGCAAACCATATCTCTTATAGTCTTCTTCCCCCCCCCTTTTTGATAATATCAATTATGGGTCTTCTATGTAGATATCAACTTGTAAACACTTCCTCTCAAGTGGTGCATGTAGATGGTTAAACATTTAATCAATAAGCTTCCCCTGAAAACAATATGTTTACCATCTCTTGAATCTCAAACTCTGTAGGCTCTATGCAGTGATCACTGATGAAGAAAACTGAGTATAACGAATTTGATGAAGAAGTAGAATCTCCCAAACTTGTGTCTTATGTCTTGCACTATCTACGTGACGTCGAACTTATAAATAAATCTGTGAAATATAAGTAGACCGTAACCTCTTGACAAAAACCTCATCTTCTATGAGACACATACTAAGTGATAGCAAATGTGAGGATTGAGCACCATAAAAAAAATCACACACCTTTGCTAGATTTTGACAAGTCTTCGTCACACCATTGTAAGCACGAACAAGTTATCTTTAAAGTCAATGTCCTGCTATAAACACAACTTTAAGATATGATAAGAACACGCATCTGTGAAACTCAACTACAACATCAAATAAGTGATAATCAACTGTCTTCGTAATCACATCTTCAAATAATCTCCAAAACAAGCCATAAAATAAATAAGAATAAACTGTTGTTAGAAATAGTTCTATCCGAGATCCAAATGCGTTTGTTGTCCCATGTCGAACAAAGCTAGCAGTACAAAGTACTCTGGCAGTACTAACAATCAAACCCAGCAGTACTAAGTGAAAAACGCTAACGGTACAAACCATCCAAAAACCAAGCAGCAACTCTTTTTCTGTCAGAAAGTTGTCACTAAACTGTCACTGACTTGTTGCTGAACTGTTGCTAATTGTCACAATGCTGATGTCTCCTTCCTCCCATGCTATTAGTGACACTTTATCTGTTACTAAGTCGTTGCTGATGTGTCACTAATCCTGGCAGTACAAACCTTGGGTGAGCGGTATTAATTTTAAATACGAGCAGCATTAAAATTTAAATATCATTCATCCCAAATTAATTCAGCAGCCCACGTTTGTAATTCAAGCCCATTCATATTTGCGTGTCATCATCCCACGTCCAAAACTAACATCACAAATATAATAAACGTGGCAGCACTAATCTCGTATCCATAATCATAATCTATCATTAAGCGCATATCTCTTCCATAATCCACGCAGCCCAAATATATTCTGGTACAAGAAGTATTCAATGAAACATAATATAATTCCTAATAATTAGGAACCAAAACTGATCTTATTCCATAAATCATGTATCTTCCATAATATACTCATACCAGAAATATATCAATCTATCATTTACACATAGCTAGCTTTTTATTCACCCTTATCCCATACACCATCATCACTAACAGCAACATAAACAATCACAAAGCATCCTTGATATCATATCAACATTAGCACTAAAAATAACGTTGGCAGTACTAACTTTTAAGAGCAGTACTAACCTATCAATAGACTTACTGAACACAAAAGCATCAATGAAACCAAGCAAATCTCTCACCAGTAATAAGCAATAATCTGGGCATCAAGTTAGGGTTTTAAAGAAACCCTAGTTGTTTGTCATCAGATCTAACAACCTGCTGCTTCTTTGTTTTTTCTTTAAAGCCTGCAATCATTCATCTTTGTTGCTACTGTAAATATAAGCAAATCCAAACACGAACATCATAATGGCCAATGATTTAAACAACAACAACCATGATTTCAGTACCAGCAGATCATACATCAAAATCATCATGCGTTCACAATTAAATAAACTCATACCAATAGACCTTACAGCAGCCTCTTGCGAATCTTTTTGAAGCCCTAGATAAATTTGGTTTTGTTCATACATGTACCATTAGATCCTGATCAAACCACCTGCTGCTGTACCTTCTTCTATCAATGAACCGAACATAGTATCTTCTTTTTGCATAGCATTTTAGGGTTTGTTGGGAACCCTAAAATTTCTGAAAATCTGCTGCTACCAAACATCATAAATACCAAAACCAGAAGATAAAACACGTATAAAACCTTGAACAATCCTAGATATCAAGAGCAACCCGCTCTGATACCAATTGTAGAGAATCTTTTAGCCCATCTAGGATTAGTTTTACAAACAACATTAATAAGAACAGCGGAAATTATAAAGAACAGTAATGTTGTTAAACAAGGTTTTACTAGTAAACATTCTATTAATCTACTACCCCAAGGTCCATTATCATTGGGCGCTAAACCAAACTAATAATAAAACTAACTAACTATTAGACTCTCATTGGAGAGATCTAACTATTATGGATATCTAAAACAGACGCCTCTAATACCCTTTATATAGAGGGTTTACAAGAAAACCTAGCTTACATAGGAAGCTAACTTAATATTTCACATTAAGTCCTTGTTGTTTCATCTTTCTTCAATTTTGCATATTTAGTTTTGTAATCATCAAATCTCAAATCCCAACAAACCAACAAGAGGGCATCGATTATGATGAAACATATGGCCCCGGTTGCTAGACTTGAGTCCATTAGAATATTATTAGCTTATGCTTGTGCCTTAGACTTTAAACTATTCCAAATGGATGTAAAAATTGCATTCCTGAACGGTTTTTTATCAAGGAGTAGTATACGTGGCACAACCTTCAGGATTCATTGATTTCAAAAACCAGATCATGTTTATAAATTAAAGAAAGCTTTATATGGTCTTAAACAAGCACCCAAAGCTTGGTATGATAGATTAAAAGCTTTCCTTATTAAACATGAATATAAAATGGGAATGGTAGATAACACTCTTTTTACTAAGAAGAAAAGTTCAAATCTCATCATTGTTCAAATATATGTCGATGACATTATATTCGGTTCGACTTGTCAAGACATGTGTGATGAATTTGCCAAAATCATGCATGACGAGTTCGAGATGAGCATGATGGGTGAACTTAACTTCTTCCTTGGATTACAAATAAAACAAATGGAAGATGGCATTTTCTTTAATCAATCTAAGTATATTAAAGAAATGCTTAAGAAATTTGGTCTAGAAGATTCTAAACCAATGAAAACCCCATGTCCTCCGATACTAAACTCATGAAAGATGAAGAGTGTGAGTCGGTAGATAGTACCAAGTATCGAGGCATGATAGGTAGTTTATTATACCTAACGGCAAGTAGGCCCGATATCATGTTTAGTGTCTGCCTTTGTGCCCGCTTCCAAGAGGCTCCCAAAACCTCTCATCTTGAAGCGGTTAAGCGTATCTTCCGATACATTAAAGGCACTACGCACTTAGGATTATGGTATCCTAAGGGGACCGGCATAGAAACCGTAGTATATGCCGACTCTGATCATGCGGGAGATTATGTGGACCGAAAGAGCACTAGCGGTATTTGTACGTTCGTGGGATGTTGTTTAACATCTTGGTTCTCGAAGAAACAAACCGCTCTTGCTATATCCACTACCGAAGCCGAATACGTAAGCGCCGGAAAGGCATGTCAACAAGCACTATGGATGAAACAAGCTCTCATCGACTACGACGTACGACTCGACGACGTTCCCATCATGTGCGACAACAAAGGCGCGATTGACCTTAGCAAAAACCCGGTGCAACATTCTCGTACCAAACACATCGAAATACGTCACCACTTTCTTCGTGATAATGTCCAAAAAGGACATATCTCAATCGAAAAAGTGCCGTCCGTCGACAACATCGCTGACATTCTTACTAAACCCCTTAAACGTGAATCGTTTAACTATCTACGTCTTGGTTTAGGAATGATGGAACACATTCCATAAATCATCTTAGTCCGCTTCTCTTTCTTCTGTCTCAATTCTAGTCCGTGTTCCATTCCGTGTCGTGACAACTTAAATACTTCATCCGAAGTACTTTAAGCTATAAAAATTCGCGAAATGCAAATTAAAATGTCACTCATCTTCGTAAAATTTTTGTCAAAAACCAAGTTCAAAAACCCTTGACTGAGGGCGGCCCCCATATAGGCGGCCCCCCAATATATTTGGGACCGCCGGTAAATATGGGACCGCCACCAGCAAGTCACAAAATGGGACACTTAAACAAAAAATTTCAAAACAGAAAAACAAACACCCCCTTACCTGCTGCCATTGACGAACACGACCCAAAACCCACCAAAACTCAAAATCAACCATTAAAACATCAATTGAAGATCAAATCAACACTAATAACACAAAGATCATCAATTGTAAGTCATTTCATCTATTTTCTTTCAATTTGAGTCTAGGGTTCATGATGAACACCAAAAATTAAAATTAGGGATTTTTTATTTTTCTTTCAATTTTGTACAATTAAGAGTACTAGATACATGAATAACTATATGCCTCACGAAGATATAGGATTTGCTACATTGTGAATTTGTTGAAAAATTAATTTTTAAACCAAAACCCAATATTATTTTCAAATCACTCACTTAGGACATAATAAATTGTTTGTTGTGCATTGTTAATCCAATACAAAAATTATTTTCAAACACATGCATAATGATCTCATAACTGTTCGAGATACCTAATTCCATAATATTTTTTGACTATTAGATGAGAAATATCAAATTAAGGAGCGTTTGGATTAACTCTTAGGATTTTATATTTAGGTTGAGTTAATTGTTACTCCATATTTGTCACACTTAGGCACACACTAGATACATTGTTAATATAACAATACATATGCAAGACATTAAAACATGATTTTGTTTGTTTCATTTTAGGTAACAATGCCTCAAAAAACCGGACTAGACCATCAATTAACCCAAAACTACATTCCACACATATCAAACGAATTCAACCAATCTTTACTAAACACAATGGAAAATATTAAAAAACGATACTTTCATAAGGGAAGGGTTGTAAGTCTAAACTTCGAAAATATGAGTCATATTCGTGCTAAGTTTGAGTCCATCGGCTTTGATTGTTTATTAGACATTAAGGAACAAATTGTACCTCGCTTTGTTCTTGAGTTTTACTGTTAACTCACTTTTACCTATAATCCCGAGAGTCAATTTGTTGTCAACTTTGTCATTCAAAATAAGTCATTCTCCCTTACTCTTGAGGAATTCAGTCAAATTCTAAAAATTCCATTCAAAGGTCAAGCCTTTACTACCGAAATGTGGTCTCTTGACCATTTGTCAGTAAGTGTTCCAAGTAAAGGTCTTTATAAAACTAAACCTTCATCTCCAAGAGTCATTAATTCTCTTATCCAAATTCCACGACAAGGTCAAGAAACTCGTACCAAAAACAAGAAAACCATTGTTGTAGGTGAAAACAAAATTTTAACCTGAGAGATTCAAACTCATATGAAACCTTGGGTTGAGATTATTCGTGAAAATGCCATCTGTCTAGGAGGACATAGGGATCATGTCTCCGCTTGTCTTTGTCACATGCTTTATTGCATTGAGACATCCACTCCTTATAACCTAGCATTTTTCATTCTAAAAAAGAATGGAAAATACTCGATTCAAACTAAAGGAACTCTTACCTTATGGAATGCTCTTGACTAGGTTATTCAAACATGTAGTTTCTATCTCTCCTGAGCTAGCTTTTGATTATTATCTCTCACATGATTGAGCCATGCATCCTCTCGCTCCTCAGTATGAGCGAAAGACACGAGCAGATCAGGGCAAGAAAAGACCTCGTGAGTCAAATGCTAGCTCCTCCTCCTCCACTCTAAATCATCCATCATCATCTCATCCATTGGATGATTCAATTGATGAAAATGATGACGAATATTTTCATTCCAATCCTTCCTCTCCGTCTCAAAACATCTCTTCCTCGTCAAATGATGTCTCTAGAGTCCATCAAAACCCTCCTCATGAAAGTCATTACTTGAACATCTATCTCTTCGAAACCATTAATCTTCAAACTCAACAAAGAGATGCTCACCGGGAAGGGTTAAGTTCAATTGGACAAGCTCTCAAGAACATGATGGGTGGAAATCAGAAATGATCATGTTGCACAACTACTATGAAACTATTATTATTATCTCTCATGTTTAATGCATTATATTTCTTTATTATTAGGACTAGGAGTGGCAAATTTTATTTTTATTTGACTTAGATAATCTTCTACATTCTATCAACTTTCTATGACTAGCAAATTTTATGATGACATGAGAAGAAATGCCACTACTTGCTAAATGATTTGTATGTTATAATAGAACTACATATTATTGCTTGAACTAGTTGATTCTTGATATTGGTAGAAGCCAGAATCACCGGACTTAAGAAAAAAGGAAAACTGGAAATCTTCCTACTTCCAGAAAATGGCCCCCTTATATACCCGGCGACCCCTCAATATATTTAGGACCGTCTGGTGATATGGGACCGCCACCAGAAGGGAAAGAAAAATTTCGAGTTTACCTCTTTTTCTGTATCTTGACCCTCCTACCTGCATCCTAAAGCTGTCATTTCCCAGATTGGCTAAACCATATTTGACATTTCTTCTTCCTAAACCATGCTTTGCCACTTTATTCAATCTTCCTCATTATTTAATCACCCAACTTTCATATTTCACCACCATTTTCATCTCCCTCAAATCTCTCTTCTTCTTTATCAATGTCTTGCTCAAACCACCATTCTAACTTCTCTAGAAAACCAAAGATGTCGGTTAGACAAGTATGGAAACGCAAAACCTCCACTCCAAAATCATCACCTCTTTCCCAAAATGGTTCACCTCCCCTTCCTCTAAGAGTCTACTTACAATCTCCTTCACCACCATCTTATAATCACTTAAGAGATCAAATGATTAACCAACTCCACAACATCTCTACCATTATTGATTCACATACTAATTGATCCAATGCCTACATTCATGTACCACCTTCACCACCACCACCACAAATTCATCCTCCTTCTCATGCTCAAGTTGAATTTCACTCAAGTTTTTGTCATTGTTGCAAGTTTTCTAGACACCAATTCCACTCCTTGAGAAATGAAATCAACATCATTCACTTTCTTCTAACCTGTCCCATCCCTCCAACCCGTATTCCTCTAAATCATGTTTCACCAACCCCTTCTTTTTCCATCTTTAATTAATCATTCTTATATGATTAATCTCCCTAAATAACTGATCTTTCATCTTTTGATAACGGCATCTTCTACCTTTCAAGAATTAACTAGTGTAGATCTATGCCTTATCATGACTTTATAATTATCTACTTTCTATTGTAATGATTCATACAAATGTTGTATGAATTTGTCTTAGCTCTTATTGGATATAGCTTTAAATTTTATGTTGCATGAATGTATTAGTTGTATTTGCTATTTGTATGAGTTTTTTATTGGTTGATTGAAACTCTACTTTTGGGTGACTTAAATATAATGTGTTGCTCTAACAGAATTGGTATCAGAGCCAGGCTATAGAGAACCAGGTCAAATGTTTTTACTTGGACTATAACCATTTTTAAACATTGCATCATACAAAGGGATTTTCATAGGACATTCACTTATACATTACTTGTTGCATTAGTTGAGTATACTAGATGCTGCAGGGTTCACATACGCGTTTATAATATATTAAGTATATTATTATTGGTCTTATATATGTACTAATGTAAACTCTATTTGAGTGTTACAGATTCTGTCATGTCTTCTTCATCCACAGTCACCTACATATCTGTCTAAACTGATTCCGAGCCAAGGAGAGTCTTCTGGGGAGCTGATGAGGAGCTGCCTGATGGAGGTTCTCCATGAGTCATCGTATACGGATACGATGGACTCCCCATGCAGCCGTTAGCCCCGCCATCTCTAGACTATGTGCCAGGACCTGAGCACCCACCGTTTCCCAATTACGTTCCCGGTCCTGAGTACCCACCTTCACCTGTCGAGGAACCATACGTACCTGAGCCTGAGTACCCCGAGTACTTAGTGCCATCCGATGCTAAGGCACCCTTGGAGGACAAGCCTCTACCTGCTGATGCCTCACCTACCGTCTTGTCACCAGGCTACGTAGCAGACTTCGATCTGGATGAGGATCCCGAGGAGGATCCTGCTGACTATCCTACTGATGGATGGGATGGCGATGATGAGCCCTCCGATGATGACGATGATGATGATGATACTGATGATAAGGATGAGGAGCCCTTTGAGGACGAGGATGATAACGAGGAGGAGGAGGGGCACTTAGCTCCGACCGACTCTTCTACTATACCTGTTGCTGACCTTGTTCCCTCAGCTAGGGATATAAAGGCATTTGAGACCGATGAGTCTGCACCTACACCCAGATCACCTCAGACTAAGGTCCCTTTTTCTCAGACACATCTCAGTAGGGCACGAAAGACTGTCAGACTTGAGCCACCTATGTCACCATCCATGGAGGCACGCATTGCTGAGTATGCTGCCGCACCTACACCACCATCACCACCACCATCTACATTAACACCTTGGTCATCTCTACTACTTCAGATTCCCTCGCCACCACTACCACCTCCACCATCATCACTACATTTACCACCACATGTACCCACATCATTACTGTTACCATTATTACCACTACCACCACTACCAGCCTCACTATTCATACTACCACCAGTCGACCGTAGGGAGGACATTCCTGAGGCTGAGTTACCACCTCGTAAGAGGTTATGTCCGACTGCTCCCACATCGAGGTATGAGGTGACAGAGAATTTGACTACTGCTCCTAGACCTACTAGAGGTCATAGAGCGGATTATGGGTTTATTGGCACTATAGATGCCGAGATCAGACGTTAGAGAGCCGAGGAGGTCAGCTATGGCATTAGGGATGTTTGGGTAGACCCGACATAGGCTGTTGAGGAGGTAGCACCGACGACCCTCAAAGGGGTCAATGCTAGAGTGATCAAGCTTGCTGCGGTTCAGGAGTAAGACACACAGGATATTTATGCTATGATAGAGGATACTCAGGATAGGCAGATTCGGTTATTTTAGAGAATTGATGGATTGGTCGAGGATAGACAGTTTCACTATGAGACTGCACGACTGTTGGATCAGGAGGCCCTCGTTTCCAGAGAGGCTTACGCACATTCAGTTAGGTTGAGTTCGGCAGTTCACTATGAACTGCAAGCATATAGGACTCATACCCAGATGCAGGATTACTGTATCGCCTTATAGGAGTCATTGATGACGACATTGATTGCACATGTTTCATCACTACAGGGACAGTTGTCAGTGGCTCTAGGACAGATTCAGGCACTTCAGGCTAGAGATCAAACTTATGCAGATGATCCCGAGGGCGCTGGTAGTTCTGCCTAGGTTTACATTTTCATGTCATATTCATAGCTATCATTATGTTAGCCGGCTAAGTATTATGGGTTTCATACCCAGCTAGCATGGTAGTAGGATTTGTATTTTTCATTTCTTGTATCAGACAATCATGTATGTTTTCCCGGTTATATATGATGTGTTGTATTATGTCATGTCGATCTTAATTCTATTATGTATTGTGATCCCAATCACGTTATATAATCAATGTGTAATGTGATCTTGTTATATATATGTTATACCCATGTCACGTTGTGATGTTCATGAAAACTCACGTGTTGTATATTGTTTTGATTAGAACAATATGCCGCAAAGAAGATCCTCTGCTACTGCAAGGGTTGCTGCTGTTGCGTCTGCTACCCCTATGACAGCTGCTGCTGTTGAACAGCTAATCGAAGAAAGAGTGTCTGCGGCACTTGCTAGTCATGAAACTCTTCGAAATAGCAATAATGGTCATGGCGACGGAAGCCACAATTCTGACACTAGAATTAGAGGAATTGTATGCACTCCCCGTGAGTGTACGTACAAGGACTTTCTGAATTGCAAGCCCCTTACTTTTAAAGGTACTGAAGGAGTAGTTGTATTGTCACAATGGTTCAAGAAGATGGAATCATTGTTCCATATCAGCAACTATGCTGTGGAGAACCAAGTTAAGTTTGTTACATGCACTTTTCTTAGAAATGCTCTAACATGGTGGAACTCCCACATAAAGACTGTTACTCAGGGTGTTGCTTATGCTATAGACTGGAAGGCACTAAAGAAGATGATGACAGTCAAGTACTGCCCAAGGGGTGAAATCAAGAAGTTAGAAATTGAGCTCTGGAACCTAAAAGTAAAAGGTACTGATGTCACAAGTTATACTCTGCGTTTTCAAGAGCTTGCACTGATGTGTGGAAGGATGTTCCACGAGGAATCGGAGGAAGTTGAGAAATATGTTGGTTGACTTCTTGATATGATTCGGGGAAATGTAATGTCATATCAACCCAAGACGATGGAGAAAGCAATTGAGTTTGCCAATGATCAGATGGATCAAAAAGTCCTCCCTATTACTGAAAGGCAAGTTGAGCAGAAGAGGAAGTTGGAATTTAATGTTGGAAACAATCAGGGGCACCAACAACAAAATAAGAGACAGAACACTAGGAAGGCTTACACTGCTGGCCCTGGTGAAAAGAGGGAGTACACGGGATCATTGCCCTTGTGTACCAAATGCAACTATCATCACAAAGGACCATGTGCTCCCAGGTGTAATAAGTGTAAAAAGATCGGCCATCTAGCTCGTGACTGTAGGAGTTCTGGTCCCAATGGTAATAATAACAATCATGGGAACTCCGGAACAACTCAGAATGCTGGCACTTGCTATGAGTGTGGTGTTCATGGACATTTCAAGAAAGACTGCCCGAAGTTGAAGAATGGAAACCGCGGTAATCAACGTGGAAATGGCAATACTCCAGCAAAGGT
>BQNB010013564.1:0-76882 GCA_026074375.1 Tanacetum coccineum
ACCTTGAAGGATAAGTTGTGTAATGCGCATGTTCTAGCTCTCCCTGATAGACTGAAAGACTTTGTGGTATATTGTGATGCGTCCGGGATAGGACTAGACTGTGTGTTAATGCAAAGAGGTAAAGTGATACCCTATGCGTCTAGGCAGTTAAAAATTCATGAGCAGAATTATACTACTCATGATTTAGAGTTGGGTGCGGTTGTGTTTGCACTTAAGATCTGGAGACATTATTTGTATGGGACAAAGAGTGTCATCTATACGGATCATAAGAGTCTTCAGCATATCTTTAGTCAAAAAGAGTTAAATATGCGACAACATCGTTGGATAGAGTTGTTTAGTGATTATGACTGTGAAATTCGCTACCATCTTGGTAAGGCGAATGTGGTGGATGATGCCCTAAGTAGGAAGGAAAGAGTAAATCCTAACAGAGTTAGAGCTATGAATATGACCCTTCAGTCGAGTATCAAGGATATGATACTGGCGGCTCAGAAGGAGGCTATGGATGAGTTTGCAGGATTGCAAAAAGGTTTGGATGAGATGATAGAACAAAGAAGTGTAGAACTTTGTACTACATGGATTGAATATAGGTACCTTTGAAGGGTGAGGTGAGAACCTTGGTAATGGATGAAGCCCATAAGTTGAAGTACTTTGTACACCCAGGAGCTGATAAGATGTATTATGATTTGAGGGATAAGTATTGGTGGCCTAGAATGAAAAAGGACATAGCTGAGTATGTTAGTAAGTGTTTGACTTGTCTAAAGGTTAAGGCTAAGCATCAAAGGTCATCTGGCTTGCTCCAGTAACCTAAGATTCCTGTATGGAAATGGGAATGAATAACTATGGATTTAGTGACTAAGTTGCCTAGGACTAGTAGTGGGCATGACACAATCTGGGTCATTGTGGACCGATTGACTAAGTATGCTCATTTTCTACCCATGCGTAAGGATTATAAGATGGATATATTGGCTAGATTGTATTTAAATGAGATAGTTGCTAGACATGGTGTGCCGATCTTGATTATATCGGATCATGATAGTCGTTTCACATCAAGGTTTTGGCAGTCCATGCAAGAGGCATTAGGAACTCGTTTAGACATGAGTACGGCTTATCACCCTCAGAATGATGGTCAGAGTGAGCGTACTATTCAGACTTTAGAAGACTTGCTTAGGGCGTACGTCCTGGACTTCAGAGGAAGTTGGGATGTTTATATTCCGTTGATTGAGTTTTCGTATAATAATAGTTATCATTCTAGTGTGAGACGTGCTCCGTTTGAGGCATTGTATGGTAGAAAGTGTCGTTCGCCAATTATGTGGGCTGAGGTTAGAGAAAGTCAGTTGATAGGACTTGAGTTAGTGCAAGAGACTACTAAAAAGATCTCGCAGATTAAGGATAGACAAAAGGCTGCGCGTGATCGCCATAAAAGTTATGTCGATAAGAGGAGGAAGCCTTTAGAGTTTAGCGTAGGTGACTATGTCTTGGTCAAAGTGTCACCTTGGAAAGGTGTGGTACGCTTTAGGAAAAAAGGGAAATTAGCACCTAGATTTGTTGGACCGTTTAAGATTATTGAGAAAGTAGGCCCTGTAGCCTACAGGTTAGATTTGCCTGAGAAGTTGAATGGTGTTCATGACACGTTCCACGTGTCGAACCTTAAGAAGTGTTTGGATGATCCAACACTACAAGTGCCTTTGGATGAGATTCAAGTTGATGCTAAGTTGAATTTTATAGAAGAACCTGTGGAAATTTTGGAAAGAGAGTTTAAGCAGCTGAAGCGTAGTAGGATTGCCATCGTCAAGGTTTGATGGAATTCGAAACGTGGCCCTGAATTTACGTGGGAACGTGAAGATAAATGAAATACCCGCATTTGTTTAGTAATGTTAGTTGTTGAATTTCGGGGACGAAAGGGGTAGAATGTAACCTTTGCCCTTTTTGTGTTTTGAATATTTCATTTATAGTCCTTTGACTATTTGACTTTTGTCAGTTTATTTAGATTTTGTACCGTGTTGATGGTGGTGATTTTGTTGGGAATTATGGTGATTTATGGTTTATTGTGATTAATAATCCCTTTTGGAAGGTATTATTGTGTTATTTGTATTCTGGGTGGTTTGACCCGTGAATTTTGAATTATATGTTGAATAGGTTCTGGGTGGTTTTGACCCCTGAATTATGAGAAAGCTGAACGACACCCGATACATTCCGATAATGTTCAAAATGAGTTTTGGGGAATTTCAAATGGAAATATGTCGAGTAAATACTCTAGGTTATTGGAAAGTATTTTTAAAATGAATAAAAATGCTAAGTAACTTCGGGAAATATTTTACAATCACGGTTTTTGAGATTTAAGTGAACCCGACACGAAAACGAAGACACCCGAGCCGCTAGGATACCAAGGCCGGTTCTAGACAAACAAGGGGACAGGGAGGAATTTTTTTAGCAATGTGGTCTAAACTTTGGTACATATTAGCTTTGTTTTCACTCAACATGCACATCTCATTTCTTTCTTTCAAAAAAATCAAACACACACTTGTTGTGCTTTACACTCTGTGTTCTGTCCGAACCTAACACACACACACACACATATGATTTTTGAAATTTGATCAAAAACATCATTTTGGGGTACTATCGGGTTGAAATTCTATGCACGAGTTAACATATAAACAATGTTTGGGTTGTTTGGTTTCGGCCAATCATATTCGAAAAGTGAACAAATATATGTAAGTTCATCTATTTTCTTCAATATTTTTAATACTTTTGAATACCTTATGTATTCTTAGATGTTAGTTGTACAAGTCGATCTGTCGTAAAAATCGAAAACTCGAAAATGAATGAAAGATAATAAGGTGCGCTGGTTCAAAATAAAAGAAAAGGAGAATAGGTTTTGTTAGTTTAATATTGTGTGTCGTGATGGTTGAAAAATATTTATTTGCTATGTATCTTATTTTAAATATTTGATTCTCACGGCAAAAGGGAGAAATGCAAGAAGGGTATTTTTGGCTATTTACCACTTAATGTCCGTATTTTTAGACTATTTTTATCAGCTTTTATGTTCATAAACAAATATGATACGTAGCTTATTATCTTATTTTTAAGCTTATTGGAATGGGTTTGGAGCTATTTGAGCTCACTCCCAAAAAGCCTCAAAAGCCGTGGCTTATTAAGTGCTTATTTAACGGTTCCGATAACTTTGTTACTTATTGTTTTGTGCTTTAAGATACTAATGGGATTTGGTATTTGGACCTAAAGTATATATTATAGGTTATGAAATATCTTAATGGATCTTTATTGACCTTAAGCCCAAAAATCGAAAAACTAGTCAATAGTTTAGAGAGATATGACAGACTTTGGAAAGCGAAACATACTTATGAATAGATATTGGAAGTCGTTTGGGAAATACGATTTGGTGAACATTGCAAATAATGGAATTTTGACATTTTGACGAAAAATGAGAATTTGTGAAAATTGTTAAGAAATAAAATGTTAAAAACCTGAAAACCGTTGTAGTAAAACGTATACGGGTCAAGTCGAAAATTCGTAAAAGCCTATACTTTAGAATTTTTACTCAGAACGCGATTATCAACAAAATAATAAAATATTTATTATTTTCATAAGTCGACTAAAAGACAGAAAAAATGTAATTTTTTACCAAGGAACTTTTCTAAATCGTTTAGTAAAATTAAACGCTTCGTTTCTATAATAAATATATATAAATATGTAAACTATATTAGAAGTATATAAGTATAATATATAAAGTAAAATATATAAATATAAATAAATATAATATATATATATAAATTTTTTATATATATAAAATATAAGAGGTAAATATATCTTATATTTACTTATCTAAAATGACTACATAGTAAAAATAGTAGTAAGCACAACTAAGAGTATAGTTGGAATTATAGTACTTTTGAAGTAAGTTTCCAACCAGCACACCACTAAAAACGTTAATATAACCGATACAAACGCGCATAGCTGACTATTAGGCATCAAACCTGAAAACTGTTTTGGAAATGATTGTCTAAGTGGAACATTAATTGGACTAGGACCTTGTTTCGATGTCGATGCATTTGCTTAGTGATATAGAGTTGGCATGTTTGAGACCTTTGCTTGAGGTGAGTTCTCGTAGCCCCACCTTTTAAATCTTTTCTGTTAGGCAAAAATGATACTCAAATGTGTTTTTAACTGTTGTTCTATGTCTGTGCGAAATGTGGATTTTGTGTTTGGGACAATATGTGCTTATGACTGCGTATGTGAATGATATTAGTTTGGTACGATATGTTGTGTGGAAGTTTCCTGAGTGGACACATCACCCTATTTATAATGCTCCAGCTGGCTAGGCTTAGGGTTCGGTCAAGACGTCGGGTTTGAGACCCTAAGCGCGTGGTACACGCTGGTGATAAACTAGCGTGGGATGCTAGTCTGGTACATGATTAGCGAGGATGTTAAGTCATGGGTTTGTGGTTGTTTGGATATATTCACTGTCATATAGCACAATTGTCCAACTTTTTGAGATATTGGGACAACGACTGGGTTTTCTTTAAACCTACACGCTCACCAACATTATTGTTGACATTTTGAGTATCATTTTCAGGTGAAGAAATGAGTCGATAAGAGTTGATATGTTGATACAGAACTTTAATATATCATGTATGATCATCTTTTTGAGAAGTCTTACTTTTGAAGTATGTTATGGATTTGTTTTCTTGAGGATTAATGTTTAAGACTTGAATGGACCCCTGCGTGGGCAAGTGGATTTGTAAGCGACTATTTTTGTGTTTTTCGATGTGACACACTACATAAGTTATTAGGGTTGATGGTCGTCATGATACTTTCATTTATGCATTTTTGATTTCTCTATTTTGTATCTTGTGTTGTGATTGGTCATTATGTTGCATTCCTGTGTTTCCGCCTATGACGGGGTGTGACAAAAAGTTCTCTCTGTTTATACACTATCTAATGCAAATATCGATCAAACAAAAGTAAGCTAGCTTTCCCAAACATCATTAGCATCTGATCCAACTAGAATCATTATATATTTGTTTACTCAATGTAGGAGCACTACTACACAATTTGGAATAAAGCCCCCTTAATAGAGCCATGTTAATGATAAAAACGGGCTCTTTGTTGATTTCCATCAAAAACCAAAGCATAAAGCCCGGTTCTGAAATGAAAAAATGGGGGTCTAATTTAGCAAACAAATAGAGCCCTGTTTTATAAATAAAAACCCAGCTTTATGTGTTTATTAAAATTTTCAACTTTTGAGCGGGATTTCTCCCCCTTCTTTTTTCACTTTGTGCTTATCTTTTTCTTTTCACCAAGACCACATAAACTTAATCATTTTACTTGTTCAACTAAATTTTAATAATATTTTATGGTCAATACAGGGTTATTGATCCATTTTAAACAGATCTAACGCCACCTTAATATTGATTTAAAGCTCCATTGCACATAATATTCCTTGCCAGCCTTGTACATTGACCTCAAACAAACAGTAATTATGTAAAGAGCTTTTGTATTTGGGTTTTCAAGTTTGCATTCTTTTTAGATTAGATCTTTTAGTAGTATGAAATAAATGTTTATGTTGAAATTATGTTGTATATGTGTTTCTTGTTGAAGATCCAATTGAGACATAGAGGCTTTAATTGTAAATTTCAATTGTATATGTATTTTTTAAGTTTAGATCTGCTAGTAAGTAATTTTTTATTTTTACCCCAAAAAAAAAAAAAAAAATGTATGCATTTCATCTTATTAACACGTTAGCCATTTTACCGGTAATCAAGAACATGAGGGCATGAAGATAAGGTGGACCAATGAGAACTTGAAAGCCTACAGGTCATCTTTTTATTCTTTATATACACACTGAATAGATGGGTACTTGTCAAATATACATTGCATTAAGCTCAATAATTTTTGTTGTTATGCACTTTCAGGATATGTGTTACTGTGTGATGAACATAAAGCTCAAGCTCAAGCAGAGGTCTTTGTCGTTACACGTGTTTTTCGTTGTTAGGCAGCTAAGTTGCTTAACATTTTAATTGCCAAAGTATTAGTTTTATGGTAGCCAATGTCGATGATATCCTGTAATGTATGTACTTGATGGCATTCAAATGCTTGTCTGTTGTGAAATTCTAAGAATGGGTCTTCTTATAAGTAATAAAAGGTCTCTTACACCGGTTCATTATAGGAAGTCATCAGACCACATCTGACTTCATGTACGCGGAAAATGTCGCTCATTCCTTTATTTGTGCTAAAACTGGTTTTGTCCAATATTATTTGTATGTCTTACTATTTTCACACATTTTACTAGCGATATTCTTGTCAGTTTGCGGTTGTGAATGCTGCAGAGGGCGAAGGTTGATACAGTAATGAATGTAGGTTGAAGTGAAAGGTACAACCTACTTTTTTCATTTGTTTCTATAAAACATCAAGATTATTATTTGTTTCAACTAATGTGGTATAAACATAAGTTTTGGTATTATGTGGTATAAACATAAGTGTTCGGTTGTTCCTAAAGTTAATGGGTTGGTACTCTTCTCTAAATTGTCTTCTTGAATTATTGTCGTTGTTGTCCAAACCCATTGAAATGTACATGCGTTCTGTGAATTTATATAACTCTATTTAACTAAAATGAATGGTGAATGAGATCTGCAAAAGTGGTTTTCGCTGCAAAGCTTGATCAATTAAAAGTTGCAGAGACGGTTTAAATGTGTAGAAAAGTGACCGGTGCAAGAGCAAAAAAGACTGCTAATGTATTGAACAAGAAAAGCAAGAAAATGTCATCACCGTCTAGATAAAATCATAGCAGATCAAGTGATCTGTGTATATCGTGATACCTCCTCAATCATCCTAATTATGGGCTACCTCTAGTTTTTTCCATTGAATGGAAAGGTGCAATGTTAGAAGTAGGGCTATTAAGGTTAGCGTTGTTGTGACACCGGCTTTGGGCTCCATGTGTAGTCTCGTTTTCTTTACTTGGGCGCAAACGGTAAATTGGTATGTTCTTTTTGTTAATGAGTAACTAAGCTAGTGTCATCCTTGTAAGTTGATATGTGATTAATAAACTCTGATTCTACGTGATAAGGTCGCCGTTGAACTGTATCTTGTCTAAGCCAAGTATGTTATCAATGTAACTCAAATGTTGATTCTTTATTAAGAGTGTAGCTATATTATTATCAATCTCATGTTGTAAGCTATATTTAATTATGCTTAATGTAAGCTGGTAGACATGGATTGGTCAAATTGGGTAAATATTGATGTAATGGCTAGCTGGAAATGGAGCATGAAAGTTTTTTTTAATTTTTTTTCAAATAGAGCCATGTTTCTTATTATAAAACCGGGCTCTATATGAGGTTATAAAGCCAGTTTCAAAAACCAGGCACTAGTCAATGTTGAAAAAGAGACCCCTCCCCTTTGAGCCCCCACCGAAAACCGGGCTCTATTTAAATTCAAATGTAATCACGATCATATCCTAGCACTTTAATCACCTTTCTATTCATAACATGGCGCGTTTGGACTTTTACGATAAACACAACATGGTTGCATACTTGGAAAAGTCAGCAGGAAGTGAAGATTTGACAATCATAGATTTCCTAAAGTGTTACAGTCCATCCACTTGGCCTTACTGCAGAACCCAACCATTTATACGTCTCTAAATTCAAGAATTTAGGAAACAGCTGCTTATGCACTACGAAAGATGAGTCCTAGGTATCACTGCAACATAGACAGAAAGGTCAAAGATTGGTGGTCTGTGATGCCTCATTAGAAACATCAGAAGCTTGAAGATTCTTAAGGTCTTTAGCTTTACTTCCAAATGCAGAAATTTTGAGCAACTGGCTTAACCTGGGGGTCTGTAACTAACTCAGACAGTCTATATTACAAAAGGGGTATTATTCCGTCACAGTAGAAAGTTCTTCATCACAACCATACTCCACTAGTTAAAGCCCTAAAAAGCTGCTGGGATCAATTTAAGTGCAACTTAGCTACTGCTATCAAATGCCTGGCAACCCAAAAGGATTTTCAACTTTTCCTAATTCTCTTGAAGCCATGGTCAAGAAATTAGATAGCCAACACAAGTTCTTGATGAATCCAAGGTTCATTCAATCTTAGTGACAAACATCCAAAAGGCTTATTTTGCTCACAAGACATCTATCCCACTCCTACCCTTAAGCACAAACTATTACAACCAAATGAAAGGGGTCTCCAAGTGAGAAATCTGGGGTAGTAACTCCTCTATTTGACATTATGATTGCTCAAGGTCAATCTCAATCCTCTACTCCACAAACGTCACCATCTAAAATAACATCTTCCCCATCACTGTCTCCACAAACACATCAACCATCACCTTCACCACACTCAATAGATACCACTCATCATACAGAGGAACCTACTCAAATGCCCCATGAATCACCTCTCCACAGTGTTTACTCACTTGGACGTGATGAGGGTAGTCTCTCACTAAATGAATTGACGATTTGTGTACCTCATTATCAAAGAAAGTTGCTAGTTTGGGAGTACAGAGAACAAAAGCAACAAAGGAAACTACGTACTGCTCTTACAAAGCTAGATCCACAGAGTGAATAATGTTGGAGAAGCAAGTCAACACCAACTCTAGGAAAAGCCCAGAATTGTTCTGTCGAAACAAGATGCAGCAGCGGATCCTTCAATCAGGGGAGGATAATAGAAGAAATTGATGCGCACACATATATTATCTTAGTTACTCCTACCAAAGTTAGTAGTCAAAGTGATCAATCTGAAGATCACTTGAGAGTTCTAAGTGCTGCTAAGGTCCTTGCAGAGGCTGCTAAACAAGGAAGGAGTGTTGGTCTTACTCAAACTTACACCAATAAAGAAAAGAAATGTTTGGTACTAGCAGTGGTAGGAGTTAGTACTGCAGAAAATCAACAGTTACTACTGGTTGAAAGGCCAAGAACAAAGGGAAAGAAATATGCAAAGAACTGAGCCTTCCAAAGAACTCCAGAAGAGGGTTCAAGTTCAAGAGCATGGATTGATGAAAATATTCCAAAAAGATGTTTGGAGGAATGAACAAGACAACAGGTAATGACATAAAACAAGAACAAGAAAGGATGAAATTGAAGCAGCTTTAGAACTACATCGGAAGCTGGATGCAGGGGAAGAAGTTCTACTGAAGCTACACAAGAACATGAGATTGATTGGAATGATCCTTTAGTTCTAAGATATCATGCACAACTAAACAAACCTTATTCTGTAGCTGAAGTGAGGAAGAATATGATTATGTATCTAAAGATCAAGGAGGGTACAAGAGAGTCTACCTTCAAGGGGTATGAAATATGAAGACATTCGACCCATATTTGAACAGGTATGGGATCAAACACAATCTTTTATGCCCATGGATTCTGAGAAAGAAAGTAAAGAGAAAGCTAAAGAAAGGATGAAAAGAAAGACCTCAAAGGCTAGAGAAGACAAGATCAAAAGGCAGAAGACGAAGGATGATCAAAAAAAACTCACACTCATGGAGTATGTACAAGTTGTGTCTGACTCTGAAGAAGCAATTAATGTGATTCCATTGGCTATAAAATCTCCAATAGTTAGTTGGAAATCTTATTGCAAAGGAGATATGGGATTCTATGAAATACACAAGGCAGATGGAAACTACAAGACTTATAAGTTCTTCAGTGAGATGCTAAATGATTTTGACAGAGATGATTTGATTGTGCTATATAGACTGTTCAATGAAAAGTATGCATCCACAAGACCAGGGTTTGATGATTTAATGCTCTGGGGAGATATGAAGATCATGTTTGATCCAGATGAAAATGGTGAGATCTGGAAAAATCATAACAGTCAAGAGTTGATAGAATGGAAGCTCTATGAATTTTGTGGGGTTTACTCCTTGATGCTGAGAGAAGTAACAATCTATATGCTAGTTGAAAAGAAGTATCCACTTCCACAGGATACACTTACAAGAATGCTTAGATGGAAACTTCATGTGAACTATGAGATCCCTGAGATAGCATATGAGCTCTTAAAGTTTATCAGGTCTCAAATTCATTAGCAAGGATAGTGTGTTTAGAAGCATCCTTAGCAGAAGAAGACTAGAAGATTTAATTCAGAAGAAACTTGAGATTTGAAGGTAAATCACAAGTTTAGGGGAGGATTGTTGGGAATTAAAAGGCTTCTACAAGCCCTTTAATTCCCAACAGGGTGCGTTTGGTTTTGATAAAAACAGCACCAAGGGTGCGTTTGGATCTAGGTTTAGCACCAAGGGTGCGTTTGGTTATTAAAACAGCACCAAGGGTGCGTTTGGATCTGGGTTGCACCAAGGGTGCGTTTGGTTGTTCGTAACAGCACCTAAAGGTGCGTTTGGATCTGGGTTTAGCACCAAGGGTGCGTTTGGCTATTCGTATCACACCAAAGGGTGCGTTTGGTTTTGATAAACACCACAAGGGTGCGTTTGGTTTAGCAGGAAACACCATAGGGTGTGTTTGGGTGAGCAGGAAACACCATAGGGTGTGTTTGGGTGAGTAGGAAAACCGTAAGGGTGTGTTTGGGTGAGCAGAAACACTACGAGGGTGTGTTTGGTTTGATGCGAAACAGCCTTTAAGGCGTGATTGATTTATAAAAATCCCCCCCCCCCTCGCATAATTAATAATATTGCAGTTTTGAAAGAATATTAAAAACGATTAAGTGGTGGTTAATGGTTTAATAAATGTGTTATATACTATTTTTGTTTTTGTGTTTTATAATCGTAAGGGCGTGTTTGGTTTTACTTACTTTGTCACTTATTGATTTAGTTTAGAGATATATTGAAACTCGGATATTTTGCAACACGGATTGATTGAAAAGTGAAAAACGTTGAGTTTTGTAAAAATGAGAAACGTTGTATAAACGAATAGGTCATGTCGAAATTTAATAGTAACATTTTCTACACTTAGTAAAATCACTAAAATTTATAAATAGTTTAGAAACCCGATAAAGAGGACGGCAATATAGTACTTTAAGCATATTAATTCGTAAGTATATCGAAAAGGTAGATCTAATTAAACGAAAACTAATACTTTTACCACAAATGAGATAACTAAGTAGCTAAAACTGTGCAAGGAAACAAATTACTAATTTATAAAATATTATTTTATAAATTCCCGACTATAAGGTAAAATCATAACTTTTGTAAAAGCTTTACAAACATCGTTTACATAATTTGTAACTTTAAAACGTGTATTTACTTTTATATGAGAACTGTTATTAATTAAATTGGTGAATTTCCAAACACGTGTCGAAATGTGTGTTTTAATTATTATTCTTGCATCTCTTAGATAGTACTTTCCTTATATATATAATACACGTTGTGTATTATATACATTTTGAATTATTCTTTCGGTTGTTTGCCTTTGTTATATAATTCACGATATGAATTATATACTTGTTCGATTTTTCATATGTAATATATATGGAATATATGGACTTACTTGTGTTTACTTTCGATTTAATTTTTAATTTAACCAACCCCCAAACTATTACCACTTGAAATCTAAATCCCTTTTATCAACTAGTCGCGTTGAATGACGTATCATCGAAAACCTAAATACATTATCCTAGACTAGTGGGTCATAGCCGTTAAGATGAACCGCAACTTCTTGGTCGAGCCGTTTCGGTTTCTGTTCGTGTTATGCTTAAAATGTGCATTTCTGCTAATCGTTCTTCTACATCGAGGTGAGTTTATAGCCCCTCTTTCACTTGTTTTACAATTACTTTACAAATCTTTCTTTGGGTTAGAAACATGCACATTAGCAACTGTTTACATACTCCATACTTATACTCATTTACAAACTCGGTTACTTGATTGATATCACACTCTTTCTACTTATGGATTTAAGTATTTAAAGCTGTTTATAAATACAAAGGTTATTTCTTCGTTAGATACAAGTGTTTTCGGTTACCATCTCTTGTTTACGTGTTGCCTAAGTAGCGATTAAACCACTCTCTTGCCCGAAACTATCATGAACCGTTAATTATGGTATAACCAATTGGATTGGTCTTAGTAAGCATAGATGCTATAAATAGATCTATTGGGACTAATTATCCCTATCCGGGTGAGTAGCGCTCACTACCCACGGGACTCCCGATAAACGGATATATATCATGTCAAATCTCATTGGGTGTCTTGGTCAGACACTGGTTGGGCAGAATACACTTAGCATATTATATGCTACACAAATTAGCTTTGGTGTCATGAGCTTAGCGCAACAGTAGATACTATTTTAAGTGATATTGTATATGTTATCGTAAGTCACATAACGATTTTGGAATCTTGTGGTCCACTGTGCCAACCATGACTTGATCAGGTTAGTCAAACCGATATTGTTGACTGTGAATACTGTATGTAATATATGGGGTATGTTATTATAATTTTTAAATGCGTTTTAAGTGTGATTTATGTGTGGAAATTGGTAGACAATCTATTTGAGTGTGATCACGTCAGTGAGATTGGAATGGTGGTGAGATTGGTTTTGAATTCCTTTCAATTCACTTTTTGTTAGACAAGGAAATTATTTTGTGTGATTATAAGCGTTTCGAGTTAATTGATAAAAGAAATTAATACGGTATATTGTATATATTTTGTTGTCTGTTTATAATTTAGGATAAGATTAAGTTTTAGTAGTTAGGATATGAAAGAAATGAATTTTCTATTTTTTTGGAAAGTTAGGTTTAATAAAAATGAAAAGTTATTTATTTTTAAAAGGTTTAGTAAATGCGTTTATGCTAAAAGGTATGCGCAAATAAGCTTAGGTTTTTATAAAAACTTAAGGTAATATAAATAATTAAGTAGTTAATAAATAAAAAATAAAAATAAAAAAGAAAAGAAAGGGGGAATCGGCCGGTTATAGGGATAAGAAAAAAAAGGAAATAAAATTTAATACCAATTGGGACTCTATTAGTATAAATACTAAACAATAATAACCCTAAATCAATTTTTCTCCCCTCCCTTTGAAGTGATCGCCGAATACTCCAAACCAAGAAGAAGAAGAAAAAAATCAAGCTAGGTGGTTTTGTGTTCAAGATTTGAAGATTTAAGGTATATATTATAATCCTTTAAAGTTAATTATCATTAAAAACATGTAATAATTATTATGATGGAATTAGGGTTTTATAAAATCTGTAAATTAACTAATGGGGTTTTTTTTTTTAAAATCCCATAAATTGCAGATAATTAGGGTTTAATTAGGATCATATAGTGTATCGTTAGGGTTAAAAAAAAAAAAAAAAAAAAAAAAAAAAAATAGATCGCGTTAGAAGTTGATTAAGATTGGGGCAGAATTTAGGGCTGTGTTTGTTCGTCTGTTATCTCGAATGATGGTAATAGCTTAAGTTTAAGTTTTCGTGTCATGAGGTATCTCAAAGAGTCTAGTTTCCAGAACATCCGGCCTCGAAAGTTTTTAAGGTCGGGAAGTCATTCAAATGTTGGTTACGAGAAAAGTTGTCACGTAGTAAAATACTGTCAGATTTAGGTCAGATTACGAGGTGTAAAACCCCCACTTAAAATTTGAATTAAGATTAGCCAACCTACAGGAGTTTAGTTATATGTGTCTATTAAAATTCCCCCAAAGGAGAGCTTCTGATTTGGATTCTATGTAAGGTTTTTAGGTCCAAACTTTTTAGTGTTCATTCGGATTCGAAACTGAGTAGTTAAAAGTTTGATTTTATTCAGGGCACTTAAGAGGGGAAATAAATTAGTGGAAAATCATGGAGATAGTAGACTTATGGTATTGAACCTGTGATTTTTGGAAAAATTTATAAAGCTTAGTAGGTATGTTTAGAAAATGTTTAAAGGTGATGTCAAAATTTTGCGTATTTGGGTAAATGGTAGACTTTGGAAAAGTGTGTAAACATGTTGGTTAAGGTTGGGCATGGTGTCATGGTGACCCATGAGGGTAATTAAACACCTTAGACATCCATCATATGATTGTTACATGGGCATAAGCATTTGGCTTGGTCGCGTGTAACACGTGTTTGTTTTGATTGTTTAGTTTCGTGCAAGGATTTGGAATTTGCTTAAGCATCAGGTGAGTTTCATAGCCTATTTTTCTTATGTTTTCTTGGGGTGAAAATGATGCTATGAGTTTAAATGTTTTAGTTACTGTGATAATGTGTTTTAAATGAGGCATGGGCTATACGTGACTATTGTATGTTATGTGCTACTTGCTATTGTTGTGGATCGTGGGACACGTTCCGTTCCCTTGTTTGTTGTGCTTGAGTGTGACCGTCTCAAGGCATTGATGGATTGTTAGTAGTGAGCGTGATCGTCTCATTGTTGTGGATTGTTGATAGTGAGCGTCTCATTGTTGTGGATCGTGGGACACGTTCTGTTCCCTTGTTTGTGATGTTGAGTTATGACCGTCTCAACATGGTTTGGTGTGTTGCATGTTACTTTTTGGTAGGATAGTTCGATCTTAATATCCATCCTGCCTATGTTATGTTTTATTTATCAAAGTAATTGGTTAAAGGATTGTATGTAGTGGAGTCTAAAACCTATGACTCTCACCAACTTTATGTTGACATTTAAGCATCATTTTCAGGTGAGCACCATGGGAATAAGATAGAGAGAAGTGGCTAGAAGAAGTTTTCTATTTGAATAAATGCGTTAGCATGAATTGTTAGGATTATGTTCCGCATGTCATTTATTAATGAGACCTCTTTCTCATTAATAAAGACACCATTAGGTTTTGGGTATTGTTATGACACCTTGTGTATTTGCTTTACTTTAGTTTTCATTTTAGTACTCTCTATATAGACACCATGTGTTGTGATGATATCCATTCTTGTTTATGCTTTGCGTTTTTGCCTTGGCGGGGTGTGACAGATTGGTATCTGAGCCTATGGTTATAGAGAAATAGGTGGTTAAGCCTAGACTTTAGCTTAAGGGTCCATCATATAGATGCATTTAGGGCTTATGTGTAAGTATATACCTATTATGCTTATTTTCCCTATGTTTCATAAAGTACATTATACTATATAATATATATATATATATAAGTTGAGTTTTTCTTTTCTATTTTGAGATCCGTATCCTGATATAGTCTATGTTTTGTGGTCTATTATAGTATGTCTCCCCCTATTCGTAGAAAGTACCACGATTCAGTTGCTTTCGCAACTAGGTGTAAAAAGATTAAGAAATGCAGGCGGGGTAACTGCAAGATCCGAATTCCTATTGCTATGTGGCCGTGTATAGTCGAAGAGAAGATGACCTTGAAGGAAGTTGATGGACAAACGGTTGAGGAAATTGAAACAAAGATAATTTCCAAGGATGGCACTATCACCAGAGTTCCTGGACAATTTCAAGGTTATGAAACGTCTGAAGAAGAGCCGGTGGAACAACCTAGAAGACATGACCTGTATGGATTTGTAGATCACCCACTACTTCAACAAGGATATCCCATGAATGAGTTTACACAACATCGACTACCTCAGCCAAAGGGTAACATGCATGGATGGTTGATAAAAGATGAGGAAGAAGTTAAGAGGAAGGAAGTGGACTCGGACCTTGAGTCCACCGCAAGTAGTAAACCTGTGTGGAAAAAGACAAATAAAGCTGATCATGACCGCGCGTCTCATAATTGCCCATGGTTTTCTAAGTGATTGATATGTTTTAGCTTGTTTTTCTTTCTTTCGACGTTAGGAGCCATGATAGGAATGTTATATTCGATGTTTGGATTCTGAGTATTAATAATAAAAGTGATTATTATGATTATTCCTTGTGTTATTTGCTGGTTTCATTTTTTAAGGTGCTATATGGTGTATTTATTTTATGAAGTGTCTTCATAGGAGGGAGTACAACTGTGAAAGGGGGCATGTATAATTATGTTATGGTGGCCAACATAATTATACATGCGCCACAACACAGGTGGACTTGCAAGAATGATTACATGGATTATTGTTGATGCGTTGCATGTACGTATATGGTTATTAAGAAGTATGATTCGATCATGATTCTTATTATATGGTCTAATGTATATAAATTTTATATCTTATAGAAAATGGCTCCATCACGTTGAAGCGACAACAACGATAACAACAACAACGAGAACCCTGACATTGCTGCTATTATCGCGCAACAATTGCAAACCATTCTTCCTTAGATTGTCACTCAAGTGAACTACAATGTGAACAATGCTAATAATGGTAATGGAGGAAATGGTGGTGGTGGAAATGGAAATGGTGGGAACAACGGATGCACTTTCAAGGCATTCCAATCTTGTAATCCCAAGGAGTATGATGGGAAAGGAGGTGCGATAGCGCTTACTCGTTGGATCGAGAAGATGGAAAATGTGATAGATAATAGTGGTTGTGCTGAGAATCAAAAGGTAAGGTATGCGGCTAGTTCATTGGTGAACAAAGCTTTGACTTGGTGGAACACTCAAGTCCAAGCAAGAGGACGTGTGGCTGCAATGGCCATGGCATGGAACGATTTTAAGGCATTGATGGTTGAAGAATTCTGCCCAAGTAATGAAATGGAGAAATTGGAGAATGAGTTTTGGAATCACAAGATGGTGGGGGCTAATCATGCTGCCTACACAGATAGGTTTCATGAGTTGGCCAAGTTGGTCCCACACTTAGTTACTCCTGAGTCATCTCGTATTAAGAGGTACATAGCTGGACTGGCTCCTGAGATTAGAGGAATGCTTCGAGCAACCCAACCAACTACCATTCAGAATGCAATATTGAGGGCTGGAATACTAACTGATGAGGCAGTCAGCTGTGGCACTTTGACTAAGGGTAGTGATAAGAGAAAGGGAGTGGAAGAGTCTAGCAAGACAGGAGGATCTGGGAAGACAACAAGAAGGAAAAGGTGGGGACAGGGTTTGTGGCAATGGCCCCACCTAGAAACGAGACTGTTGGATATTATCCAAGGTGTTCCAAGTGCTATACTCATCACCCAGAAAATGGATCGTGCAGATTGTGCTTTAACTGTCAGAGACCGGGTCATTTCGCTAAGGACTGTCGGGTGCCAAGTAGGCAAGTGGCTCCGGTGAATGCTGTTAGAATGAGTAACAATCTGAGAGTGTGCTACGAGTGTTTGGAAGCCAGATCTTTTGTTTTTTATTTCCCGCAACACTGCCCAAGATGAATCGAGTACCTGGGCAAGCGGGAAATCAATTGGCTTTAGAGGGCAGTCGTAACAATCGGAGCAATGGAAACCAAGTTAGAGGAAGGGCTTACAACGTGAATGTGAATGCAATGGAGGCGGTCCAGGATCCTAACGTTGTAACAGGTACGTTCTCTCTGAATGATCACTTTGTTACCGTATTATTTGATTCTGGAGCCGATTTTAGTTTCATATCTACTGAATTTGCGCCCTTGCTTAATGTGAAACCTAGTATTGTGAATCCTGGTTATGTGATAGAGGTAGCTGATGGTAAGAAAGTAGAAGTAGACAGGATTATCCGTGACTGCAAACTAGAACTAGAAAGTTCCTTGTTTAGCATAAACTTAATACCTTTGGGTCATGGAAGTTTTGATGTGATTGTGGGAATGGATTGGTTGTCCCAACATAAGGCTGTGATAGTATGTCATGAGAAAGTAGTAGAAATACCAGTGGAGGATGGTAGGATCCTTAGAGTTCATGGGGAGCGAACCGTAGGAATCGCCAAGGTATTGAAGAGCGTGAAGAAGGATGAACCGAAGTTGGGCGATATACCCATAGTACGTGATTTTGAAGATGTGTTTCCCGAAGACTTGTCGGGATTACCACCGCAACGACAAGTTGAGTTTCGTATAGATCTAGTTCCTGGAGCGACGCCAATTGCGAAGTCTCCATATCGTTTAGCGCCTTCAGAGATGCAAGAATTGTCTGGGCAGCTACAAGAGTTGCAAGACAAGGGTTTCATACGACCTAGTCATTCTCCATGGGGAGAGCCAGTGTTATTTGTCAAGAAGAAGGATGGATCGCTACATATGTGTATCGATTATAGAGAGTTAAACAAGTTGACGGTTAAGAATCGTTATCCTCTTCCGAGAATTGATAATTTATTTGACCAACTACAAGGATCGTGTTATTTCTCCAAGATAGACCTTCGGTCAGGTTATCACCAACTACGCGTGCATGAAGACGACATACCTAAGACGGCGTTCCGAACGAGATATAGACATTTTGAGTTTACGGTTATGCCTTTTGGGCTAACCAATGCGCCTGCAGTTTTTATGGATTTGATGAACCGAGTTTGTAAACTGTATTTAGATAAGTTTGTTATCGTGTTCATCGATGACATCTTGATCTACTCGAAGACGAAGGAGGACCATAAAGTTCATTTGGGTTTGGTGTTGGAATTGTTAAGGAAGGAGAAGCTGTATGCCAAGTTCTTCAAGTGTGAGTTCTGGTTGCATGGGTGCACTTTCTTGCCAATTGTTAATCAGGAATGTATACATGTGGTTCCTAACAAAATAGAAAGCGGTAAAGATTGGAAGACCCCTACGACACCTTCTGAGATTCAATCATTTTTGGGATTAGCCGGTTACTACTATCGGTTAATTGCAAATTTCTCCAAAATTGCTAAACCTCTTACCTCGTTGACTTAAATGAATCAGAAGTACGTATGGGGCGTAGAGCAAGAAGAGGCTTTTCAGACCTTAAAGAATAACTTGTGTGATGCACCAATATTGACGCTACCTGATGGAGTTGAAGATTTCATAGTTTATTGTGATGCATCGAACCAAGGATTAGGTTGTGTACTCATGCAAAGAGGCAAAGTTATTGCCTATGCATCGAGGCAGCTGAAAATCCATGAGAAGAATTACACGACGCATGATTTAGAGTTGGGAGCGGTTGTATTTGCTCTTAAGACTTGGAGGCATTATCTGTATGGTACTAAGAGTGTTATCTATACCGATCACAAAAGTCTTCAACATATTTTTGATCAGAAAGAGTTGAATATGCGTCAGAGGAGATGGATTGAGTTGTTTAGTGATTATGAGTGCAAGATTCGTTACCATCCTGGTAAGGCGAACATTATGGCTGATGCATTGAGTAGGAAGGAGCGGCTGAAACCTAGACGTGTAAGGACTATGGCAATGACTGTCCAGGATGGAATGAGAGAAAAGATACAAGTAGCCCAGAGTGAGGCACTTAAGCAAGAGAATATATTTATGGAGAATCTGCATGGTTTAGACCAGCAGATGGAAAAGAAAGAGGGTGAGAGTTTATATTTTATGGACCGTATATGGGTTCCATTAATAGGAGACGTGAGAATGATGATCATGGACGAAGCTTACAAGTCTAAGTACTCTGTGCATCCAGGAGCTAATAAGATGTACTATGATCTTCGAGATATGTATTGGTGGCCGGGAATGAAAAGAGATATTGCTACTTATGTTAGTAAGTGTTTGACATGTTCAAAGGTAAAGGCTGAGCATCAAAGTCCTTCGGGCTTACTGCAACAACCTAAGATACCTGAATGAAAGTGGGATAAGATTACTATGGATTTTATCACTAAGTTTCCTAGGTCAAAAAGTGGGCATGACATGATTTGGGTCATAGTCGATAAACTAAATAAGTTGGCTCATTTCCTAGCTATAAGGGAAGACTATAGTACTGCAAAATTGGCAAAGATCTACATTGATGAGATAGTCGCGAGACATGGAGTTCCTATGTCTATTATTTTAGATAAAGATGGACGATTTACGTCACGTTGCTGGCAGACTGTGGAAAAAGTTTTAGGGACAAGGTTGGATATGAGTACGGCTTATCATCCCCAAACGGATGGACAAAGTGAGCGTACGATTCAGACATTAGAGGATATGTTTAGGGCGTGTGTAATTGATTTTGGTGGTAGCTGGGATGTTCATCTACCATTGGTTGAGTTTTCTTACAATAATAGCTATCATTCGAGTATAAGATGTGCTCCGTTTGAAGCCTTGTATGGAAGGAAGTGTAGGTCGCCTATTTTATGGGCTGAGATTGGAGAAAGTAGTTTGATTAGACCTGAATTGGTTCAAGAAACGACTGATAAAGTTGTGTTGATAAAGGAGAAGCTCAAAGCAGCAAGAGATCGTCAAAAGAGATATGCTGATAATAGACGCAAACCATTAGAATTCGAAGTAGGAGATCGAGTGATGTTGAAAGTATCACCTTGGAAAGGTGTAATTCGTTTTGGGAAAAAGGGAAAGTTAGCATTGAGATACGTATGACCATTTGAGATTCTTAAAAGGATCGGTCCTGTAGCTTATCGATTAAGGTTGCCTGAGGAATTGAGTAGGGTACATGACATGTTTTATGTGTTAAACCTAAAGAAATGTTTGGCGGATGCTAGTTTGCATGTGCCATTAGGTAAGATTAAGGTTGACAAAACTCTTCGTTTTGTTGAGGAACCTGTAGAGATAATGGATCGTGAAGTTAAGAGTTTAAAGCGTAGTAAGATAGCGTTAGTAAAGGTTCGTTGGAATTCTAAGCGTGGTCCTGAGTTTACTTGGGAACGCGAGGATTATATGAAGTCTAAGTACCCTCAGTTGTTTGTTGATCGAGCTGATGAATCGGCTAGTTAAATCTCGGGACGAGATTTCCTAAAGGAGGGGATACTGTGACAACCATGGCTTGAGCAGGTTAGTCAAACCGTTAGTGTTGACTTAGGTGCCTGTTGCAATGTATGATTTATGTGATTTTATGTGTTTATGTGGGTTTATATGTGTTTTTGAGGTATTGGTAATCAATCTATTGAGTGTAATCATCTCAATGAGATTGGATTGGTGGTAAAATTAGTTAAGTTCATTTCGTTCACTTTTGAGTGACAAGGAAATGATTATTGAGATTTGAGCGTTTCTGTGTTAAATGTGTAAGTATTATTACGTATACGTATTTTTGTGTTAGTAATCTAAGATATGTTTAGATTTTAAGTGGTAAGTTAAAAAAAATGTAAAAATTCTATTTTTGGAAAGTTAGGTTGAAAATGAAAAGTTAAAAAGTTATTTTTAAAAGTCTAGTGAATTTCGTTTATGCAAAGGTATAGTCAAATTAGTTAAGGTTTTTATAAAAATTTAAGGAAATACAAGTAGTTGTATAATTAATAAATAAAAGAAAAAAAAAGAAAAGAATAGTAGAAAAAAAAGAGTTGTATTAGAAATCGAATTCTAAATAGGCTTTATCTAGGATCTCTTAGGAGGCTTATAAATACAAAACTAATCCCTAACCCTCCCTCTTTGTTCAAGACCATTTTACAAGAGAAGAAGAAGAGAAAATTTAGGGTTCTTGGTTAAGGTATTTTCTAATCATTGTTTAATTCTAGTTCTTAATTTCAATTCTTGTATCTAAGCATGATGATTTAGGGTTATATAAATTAGGGCTTTAATTTTTCTGGAAGTTTATAATGTTATAATGATTTTTTGATCATTAGTTTAATTGGTTACGAGATTTGACCTTGCGTTAGGGTCTAGATTGCCCGAATTAGTTGTTTAATTCACTGCATAATTATAGCAGGTTTTGTAACGAGCATAACTCATTCAAAAAATTCAAATAAACAAGTGACAAAATACTGGAGATAACTCAGAGAGGCTACTTTTCCATAAAGTTACCTCGTGAGTTTTATAGTCGGAAGTGGGTCAAAGGTCGTTACAAAAACAGTGTGTAAAACATAACGAATCTTCAGTATTGGGTTTGAATTTTCCATAAATATACTTAGACGAACTATTTAGAGGCTGACATCACTTGAAATTTAGTTTTATAAATTTGTGTGACCCGTGAAATTTTTGGTAATATGAAAAGAGGTCTAAAGTGGTCTAGCTAGTGCCATACTTTTAGGAGGTCAGATTCTAGACGAATTTTGGACACTTTGGATTAATGAATTTCAAAAGGGTATTTGTAAAAGGGTAATGGCTTTGGGAGATCTATGAGAGGTTCATAGGACATATATGTAGCATGGTGAATTTTGGTTTGAATTGTGGAAGTGTTTTTACGTGGTTACGTTTAGAGACCTTAAGTCAGTAAAAAATCTTGCTCAATACAAGAAAAATAAAGTGTACATAAAGTGTAAATGACATATGTAAAGGATTTGAAAAGGTTTAAATCAAGGTATAGAATTATTGGAGATAGCTTAGATATCCATCATAGTTTGAGTTACATCAATAGTGTGAATGCCTAATTGATGGTAGCTTATTGTGTGCTAATTGTTTAGATTATCCGGCAGTGGTTTGTAAAGCTTTAGTTAGATCCATTTGGGAAGCTAAGCATCAGGTAAGAGTCCTATAGACCCGCTTTATAATGTTTTACATGCGGAGAATTATGCAAAGATGGTTTTTGGATGTGTTTTAATCGCTACGCATTAGAGGTTTTACTTGAGGCATGAACGATAAGTCATATTATCGGTGATATGCTAATGTTAGTTGTGATTGTTGTTGATTCCGTTAAAGGAATGCTTCAACCTATTCCAAATCTAATTAAGGATTGAAATAATATCCTAATTTTTCTGTTGAATCGTTGATGGTAGTGACTCTACTCATTCCAATCTAAGTGGAGGATGAAATTATACACCCATACAGTATGATTCTGAGTCTGAGGTAATGGATTACCCAGGCTTTGTTAAGTGGATCGGGACACATGTCCTCCCGTTTGTGATTGATTGTGAGTATGTATGATAGCCTATGTGATAGCAAGCTAAATTGTCGCCATTATATGTTTTGTTAATCGCAGCAAATTGGTTTTGTTTTTTAGATTGATTTGTATGTCTTAAACCTATGACTCTCACCACCATTGTGTGACCGTTTTAAGCATCATTTTCAGTGAGGTCATGAGGGATATTAAAGCTAAGAAAAGTGCTAGAATGACCGCAGGATTACATTGAGTTTCGCTCTTGAGTTTATTTATTTTTTCTGTTTGAATAAATGTGTTAGCATAATTGTTTGGATATGTTATGCGTGTCATTATTGACGAAGACATCTTTCTCAATCAATAAAGACATCCAATATGTTTTGTGGTATTGATATGTCACTTTGAGTTTTGCTTTTACTTAGTTTTCATTTTAGTATTCCTATATAGACACCATGTGTTGTGATGATATCCATTCTTGTTTACGCCTCGCGTTTCCGCCTTGGCAGGGTGTGACACGAGGTCCTCTAATAATGCCCAGGGTTCTTCGGCATTTCTGTCACAAAGCTTACCACCGGCCGATTAGTCAATGGTTCGTCTTGTGGCGGGATTAACATGGTCATAAAAGATTTGGACTTTGAGCCAAAGGTCGATGCCATAATGAGGTACTTTTTGGAGTAAGTCCTTAAAACGAGTCCATGCTTCAGGAAGAGACTCTCTTTGATGTTGTTGAAACATCAGGATGTCATTACGGAGTTTTGCAGTCCTTCCCGGTGGAAAGAATTGAGCAAGGAAACAAGTAGTAAGATCTTCCCATGTGGAGATGGATCCTACTGGAAGACGTTTAAGCCAATTGCTAGCTTGATCGGGAAGGGAAAATTGAAATAAGCGCATGCGTGTTGTTTCCCTATATGCAACATCAAGGTTGAGTAAGTCCACAAGTTTTAAGAAATCCTTGAGATGTTGGTTTGGATCCTCGAACCGAAGTTCATGGAATCAGCATCTGTTTTACACCAACCAGATGATGTCGGATCGAAGAGGTACCACATTGTTCCCTTTGGGGAGCTCAATGGTGTTCCTATAGCCCTTATGGCTAGGTCTAGAGTAATCTCCAAGAGTACGGATAAGATTCGCGTCTCCCATGGTGGTTGACGAGAATGATTTATGAAACAATAGCACAAAGAAAAGATAGACTACTAGAAAGCTAATATACGAAAATAAAATCTCACTTGAAAGGATTCAAGAGAGTAGACCTAAGTTAAACAATGGTCGAAACCTAACTATTCCCCGGCGACGGTGCCAAAAACTTGATGTTGTTTGGTTGTCGTAAAGACTTCAAACATGAACTTTTACAACTCCCTAGGCAATGTACCTAATCGTTGTAGAGTAGTATAGGCAAGACTCTGGGGTTGTTATTGTTCTCTAGGGGAATAGGTTGGGAAGGGTCGATCAAGATCTAACAGAGGTCTATGGGGTTGAGAGAAGATTCTTTTTTTATTTTAATTTTATAGAAAGCAATAAAAATCATTGGTTCGAGAGGTTGGTTTGATAAACTAATAAAACTAAATATAATATAATCTACTGGTTATAACTTTATGATAAAAATATGTATTTACTAAATCATGTACTACTCCTTAGATTGCTTCTCCTAATCCTGTAGCTTTTTCATACTTGTGATGATCTGTGTAAGTATTTCCTAAGTCATGAACAAATTACACGAACCCGCCGTTTATTTAATATTCCATTAAGGCAACACACAAGTAAGGTAGTATGAAGACTATTACAAGGCCCCTAAGAGTATATTAAATGCAATTGAAATATCTTAAGAGGGATCAACCATATTAAGGGTAAGGTAGTATGAAGACTGTTACCGATGATATCCTTTCTACACACTCGCGTTTCCCTATACGTCTATGCCAATTTAATATCTTATGGCTAGTTTTCTAAAGACTAACGCGCACATCCATCACAAGAAGCACATTAAAAGGATCTACAATCTAAGTTTCATACAATCATAAGTAAATACAATGGAGGGTTTAGCCTAGCATGTTATAAAGAAAGCATGAACATAAATCAATCAAACAACACATAGACATATTGAATGATTAAAGATAAACAATCTTACTTGATTAAAACATAGATTGAGGTTAGTTATAATAGGTGTTTTGAGGCCCTAAAGACGGCCTAAAAGCTGATAGAATGATTAGGGTTTGTCTCCTAAAAGTTATACAAAGTTACACACTAAAAACCCTAAAATTGGTTTTGTATTTATAGGAAAAGCGTCGTGAGTCATGACGTCGCCGCTAAGTAGAATCTTCTAGATCCAGTTTAAGTCAGCTACGTCCTGACACCGTCATCAAATCCATGACGCCGTCACTAAAAAGATCAAGACGGCGTCGCTTGAAGCCTGCGACAGCGTCTTTACGCTCTGTATGCACAATTCTTCAAGATAAATGGTGTAGAGTCGTAGTCTTGTCCATTTCTTCTCCAAATGAGCCAAAGTCACGTGTATTTCTTCCAAATGTCATCCAAGTGTTAAAACCCTGAAAACAAACGATTAAGCACATAATCTGGGCATATTTGCATGATTTAAGGGGTTAAATGACCCCGATATAATGTATAAAATAACACCTCATCAGTTGGGTTTGCGACCCAGGTTGGTATTTCACAGGTTGTAGAATGCCTACCTAGATGAGGTCTTTGACGTGAGAGCCCATAGCCTAAGACCTTTATAGGCAAAGACTGTATCTTTTTTGCCTAATATGGTATGCAGATTGGTTTAAACCTAGACTATATTCTGCTAATTCATTAAGGACACCAATCATATCCGATGGTTTCTAGGCAAAGACAGTTAGACAGTTTAATAAAAATTGAACGACATGATTTTTTACATGTGGTGGAAGATGTGTTCTGATCATCACAAGCTGTCCTAGGAAATGTGGATTAATGATGGCCCTTTCCTCCTTAGGATTGTCAGTTAGGATTTCTTCCCATTGTATTTCCTTAGTCCTTGTTCCTTCAATCATTGGTGCTAGACTTGTGTCTCTTCCAGGGTAGTTTCTTTTCAATGATGGTGACTAAATTATGAATGATAGTGACAAAATTATGGGCTAACTAAAGGCCTTGTGAATAAGGTCTTGTAAAAAGGAACTGACAAGTTAATGACTTAATGCCAGTACTAATACTAAGCTTTGTTGAGACCAGTGGTGATCGGCTAGCAAGGACGGTTACTAGTACCAACCGATATCATCAACGGCTAGTTCTTCATCGTATTACTAACTTGTATCATGGTAGAGAATGACAATCCCAATAAGTTGAATCAATCCTATCCTCTTTTTATAATGAATATATGGTTAATCTTATCTCTTTTGATAACGTATGTGATTAAACTCTATTAAAATGTTTTTTATATCAACATTTATGAGGTGGGATAGTTTGAAAAAAATACTTGTTTTATTAATGTCTTTGTATAAATATATGTGGATGTGTGTGGTGTTCTTGTCTTATCTCTAATGGATGAAGGTTTGGTGTTTGCATTATTGTAAAGACTATTGACAATTTGACATACTATTAAGTTCACAAAACTTGTCTGTAGCATATAGGAAACTTCAATTCCCTTTTATTGAATTATTTTAACTTTAAAAATAAACAATAGACTTTTCAAGTTCAATACATGAAAATAAAATAATTTGAATTTGAAACTGAAACATTAACATACCACAAGCAAAACAGTAATATAAGTACTTGACCTTAATTATGGAGGAAATAAACTCATGTATAACAGGGAAATGTTATCTTTCATTATGCGGATTCGTTGTTTTTTAGTTAAACTTAAATGATGCCATTTGTGACTTCGCGATATCTTTGGAAAATTCACACGCTTTTTCTCTCAATGGTACTGGTGTTAGCGCCTCTCAATCGAGCATCTTATTACAGTGACTGCAAATACTATTACTCAACAAAAAATTACCCATGATTAAAGCTAGAAGCTGATAGAAAACTATCAACAGTCTATCACTTGTCATTCAATTAAGGTAGAGAACGACAATCTGAATTAGGAATGTAAAGGAATTTACAGTTTTAAAGAAATTGTCATATCTAGTTCTACTAGTTATTCTATACGATAAAATTTTAGATGGTAAATTTTGGATTAATTCGAGTATTTATTGCGATTAAGACTAGTGAAGGTTGTTACGAGTACCAAGCGAGTCCATCAGCAGCTAGTTCGTTGTCGTAATACAATTTTATATTATGGTAGAGGTACCTAATCTGGTATATGCTTTCTTTGTTTTATATTCTATCAAAACTTGACAATAGATAATGTTACCTATAAGTTCTCTAACGTAACCATAAAAAGATATAAAAAAGATCTAAATGTATGAAGCTCTAATATCATATTCGGCGAGCCCATCAAGTGAGTTTAGTAGTTGCATTATTATTATAGTAGACTATTGACTTTCTGACATACTATTAAGTTCATACAAATTATCTATAGTGTATAGAAAATGTCTCTTCTCTAGAATAATTCAAAATTTAAAGTAATAAATAACAAGACAACAATGATAAGGGCTAGTGGGTCTTATTTTATTGAATATCCATAATTTGACAATGATAAGGGTTATGGAGAATATAGATCCAATTGCATCTCATGGTCCAAGTGGTGGTCACTTGTATTATGCCTAAACATTGAATCTATACTCTACATGCTTATGCATTTTAACCATATCGTAATGACTGTTAAAAATTAAAAAAATTAACATAACGTACAAATTTCATTACTAACCACTTGAACAGGCGAAAAGATAAACCTCAATTCCAAAATTATCATAAAATCTCTTGAGCTTTAAACACGATAATCATGCTAAAATCCAAACACAAGAGCAGACAATACGTTACATGTCTCGTCAAGTGACATGTCTCGTCAAGTGATTCAAAACATAGAGTTTTGAAAACTGGACTGGAGCAATGGGTAACATGTCTCATCAAGAGTAACATGTCTTGTCAAGTGATTCAAAACATGTGGCTTCCAATTTTTAGAATAGTTTTAGTGACACATTTTATCAAACATGTTACATGCATATCTATTACGTGTACTGGTGATAATGAATCCTTACTAGTTGCTAAAACATGAACTAATTGACAAACACAAGCCATGTGTTGATGATTAGTGATGATCAAGAATTTCTTTTAGATAAATGAAACATAACATAAATTGAAAAGCACAACTCCACAAGAGCACAAAATCGTGAAGTGATATTTTTTTGTAATCTACGTTAATTACAGGATAACATTGGCTAAAAATATTCTTCCTATTTAGACAAATACAAGTTTTATAATCAATTATTACTAAATTGACCAACTAGCACTGCAATATCTATACTACATATAATGGATGAAAACACTTCTCTTTATTAAATGCTTGCAAACTTGAAAATTACAACATACGGACATCTATACATAGTGCATAACTTTTTAATGCATTAACACATTACAAACTTGAAAAATTAAAACATACAAACAAAGAAACATATTATACAACTTTTTAATACATAATTATTACTCCTATTAAAACACCCATTACTTAAAAATACAAATATTTATGCAATATTTACAATTAACCAATGCACAAACACCTACTTATTGACTGGTCAACACATTTAATATTAATCTTAAACACCCCTTAATCCATTAAACACACTAATTAATATTATTTGTAAAATACCTATAAAATGAAAAGTACATGTTATTATATACATTGTACAAACTAATAAAACACACAAAGCTTCATACAATTTATATGCTAATACATAGAGTTGTGAAAACTAGACTGGAGCAACGGGTTCAACCGAGAACATGAGTGGCCACCGGTGGGCTAGCAAATAAAAGTGGTCTGAAAATGAACTGGAGAGAACCGCCAAAACCTATATAAATGAGCGAATCAGGCCTGAGATCATTTTCTTTTTGTTTTTCTCCAGTTAATCACAAGGTACCCGTCGTCGCATCGAGCAGGTCCCTTTTAGTATTCATTAACATGTGAACATGTTCTATAATCAATTATTATCAAATTGGCCAACTAGCTATGGAGACAAAAAATATGGCGTCATTACGAGAATTACATTAGTTTATTAATACTATTAAACACAAGGACTAGAAATATAATTATGCAATAGTTAGCTTATGTATGGACTATATAAACCCCTCTAAACTTCATTAGAGGGGTGGAGCTCACATTTGTAACACATTTATTTTAATATAACATGTTTTCTCTCTAAAATGACTAATTCACCTTATGAGCTTCCTTGACCTCCTGATATAGTGAATCTATATTTCTTACAATTGGTACCAGAGCTAACCGAGGGTGATTCGTGATGTTTGTGATCAAATTCGTGGTGATTCGTGATGGTTTGATCAAATTTTTGATGTTACGTTATGTTTAGATCAAATTCGATTGTGTTTTGTGATGATTTGGATTTGATTTGATAGTGTAAAACGTGGTTACGTGAAATTCGGTTGAAAATTTTGATTTTAAATGCATCATATTTCTTACAAATGGCGGGAATCACGATTGTTGTTTGAAATTCGGTTGAAAAATACGTTATCCAAGTTCTAGTAAAATTCGACTAGAAGCCGTTTTGTCCGAATTTGATTGAAATTCGACTGGAAAACTGCTCTAATCGAAATTGTGAAATTTGATTGTTAATTTAGATTGTCAGTTATTGTAATCGAAATTTGATTGGTTGTGAAATCCGATTAACATATCAAATTCGACTGACTTTCTGAAATTCGATTGGACTTTGGATTTCGATTAGTATGTGAATTCGGCTAGGATTTAAATTTTGATTGACTTTTTGAAATTCGATTGGACTTTGGATGTCGATTAGTATGTGAAATCCGGTTAGGATCTGCATTTCGATTGGTTTTAGAATTTCTATTGGCCTTTTTCAAATCACAACACAAAAACACAAACATCACTTATCGCTTAAAAGATCCTTATCAAATATTCACTTCAACCATTCAAAAGGCTAGTTTAGGATTTTACTGCAGGAAATGTATATGGGAATCATTTTTTATCACATATATAAAGTTAAAGTAGAATTTCACGGATGCGTGGTTTTATCATATCTTAAAAGTTCGGGTTGGTTAGATGATGACTTTAAAGATAACTTGTTCGAGCTTATAACTGGTGTTGATTAAGACTTGGCAAATCTAGCAATGTGTGATCTATAAACGCATAAGTTGGTGCTCAACGCGTACATTTGCTATCACTGAAAGGAGTTACATTGTAGTGCTCACATTCTTAGATATTTAAGGATTTGTCGAGAGGCTTGGGTTTACTTATACATAAAGGAATTACATTGTAGTATTCAGTATATGTTTGGAATCATGTGGAGAGTACAAGACATTAGACACAAGTTTAGGTTATTCTACTTCAGCATCAAGTTTTTAATACTTAGTTTTCTCCATCAGTAGTCATTACAGATAGCCGATAGAATTGATAAGAGGTTAGAACTGAATTAGTTATATGGGAAAATAGTAGAGATTTTTTTATCGGTAGTTGATTCTCACGGGATATTTTTTAGTTTAACCGCAATTTTGCTACTTCACACATGATTGTATTATCGAGTATTTGAGTGTACACGGGATATGATGATTTCAATAATATCGAATATAATCAGGGGGAAGAGATGTGTCCTAGTCTTATGCTCTTTGGATATCTTTGGATTTTTTTGAAAATTATCTCCCTTGGTTGAATATTTTGATAGATCGTAACAATCAGGGGGGAAAATGTACTTATACGGGTTGTCTTGTGTGAAGTATGTACATATGTAAGAAGATCTTGATGATTTCTTGCATATTCCTCTGAACATATTTGGTGCTTATCCGCAATAAAGAAGTCAAATTTGCTGCTTAGTATGGTTTACTTCATTGTCTACAAATTCCGTTGCGTGCTTAAACTGCTATACTAAGAAGATATGTCAACTACATCAAAGTTTCAGATCTACTTCATATGGTTGTCCGTTTAGAGGGAAGCTGATTTAGAAACTTTGACAAAAAGAAGTAGATGAAGAAAGCTGCTTGAAGACATGCAACATAAACTGGGGGGAAGTTAATTCAGTTTATACATACTACAGTGTATTTTCTACAAGTGTAGAAATGATCAAAGCTACAGTATGTGTTAAAGACAAAGAAAAGTTCAAACATATTCAGCTTTGGAAGAACTTTGGAATGCTTTTACTTATTTTTGTACTTGTAGGATACCTTGTAAGTAATCTCGTATGCCACCACATTAGGGGAAGATTGTTAGAAATTAAAAATGTGGCGTCATTACGTGAATTACATTAGTTTATTAATAGTCTAAAACACAAGGACTATAAATGTAATTATGCAATAGTTAGCTTGTGTAAGGACTATATAAACCCCTTTAAATTTTATTAGATGGGTGAAGGTCACATTTATAAGACCTTCATTTTAATAAAACATGTTTTCTCTCTTTTACACTTTCTCTCTCTAAAATGGCTAATTTACCTCATGAGCTTCCTCGACCTCCTGATATAGTGAATCTATATTTCTTACATATATTCATTGATTTGTTATCTCATGTACCATTTTCTTTTTGGTTTATGTATCTTTCGTGTAGTTCTTAACATCTTATTTGTCATTTATGAAGTGATAAATATTAAATTTCTTTTTTTATTATATACAGATAGTGACAAGCTATTAAACCCATAAAATGGAATAGAATATCAAGTTCTTCCCATGTTATTTTAGCTATGAAGGCTAAAAATTTGAAACTCTGTCATTTTCACACCTTTTTATAAGTATAGTATAATATAGACTTTTTTTATGATTCATCATGTATTTGTTTATCATTCGTATGATTAAGACTACCTCTATTGCTACTAAAATTATAGGCTAACACCCTTGGTGTTAGCCATTTTATGAATACAATGTTTGTTTGATTCCATGTTTGCTTCAACTTAGTTTATTTACTCGTTTATATGCTTATTACAACTAGGTTTATGGCTAGATTGTTAGTTTAGGAGATTGACACCCTTCTTTGCTTTATAATCCTTATTAGATTACGTTAAGGTCGGTGACGAGATTACGTAGATAGTTTTCTGAATTTCCCTATTAAGACTAGAGGTGAACTAAACTCTAGGTTAAACCGAAAGTAACCAATGCATATAAGTTAGTATAGGTGCTTACTAAGGGTGGACCAAACCGTAGTAAGTAGGTAGGTAAACAGGAAACCCTTACCGACACTCTTGTTCCGTTAGTCATTTGGCTAATGTGTCGAACGAGGGGCACCATAGATAAAAAACATTATGATTAACTGAAGGACTTTATGTGTAGTATTATTCTGGCCCTGGCGATGATTTCTTCCAGAAGGGTAGGGATAGATACTATAGAATAAGGTAACAGTGACCATCTGACCTTATTTACTAAGTATGTATCCCCAACTTAAATAAACTATATCATTGCACTTTAGTAAACATGGATTAATAAGACACTGTAGGATTAACTTGGCTGACACACTTTCCATTACTTGATCATAAACACAACACATTTGACTTGCTTTCTAGTATAGTTTAGTTATTAGTTAAAACAAAATTGTGCCAACCTCTCATGTTGAAACCCCCAAAATAACTTGTAGAACCTTAGGAATTACTTTAGTCCACCCACTCCTTATGAACAACCGGTACTTTCTATTTCACTAAACTACGTACAATCGGGTACACTTTCGGTTAGTATTTAGTCTAGGTATGTTAGTCGGAAAAATATAAATATTAAAACTAGATGTAAAAAATACATCAACAAGTTGTAATAACACATAATGAACGTTGATGGATTTAAAATATAGTTTATTTTTTATAAAAATATTTTTCCAAATATCCTTATATAAACTTAAACTAGGAATTACATGATTCGTTGCTATAAGTACAATTGCGTATATTTATTTTCATATCATAGTAACCCGGGCTTACATTTGATATTTATATTCCTGATAATAATAATAATTTAATTGTATTTAATTTTCAAACCCGTATACGCATGAGTTAGACTCACAAAGAGGAATAATATTGGTTGTTCATATACGTAGAACCTCAGGTATTTATTTACATACACAATAATGTGTGCTTCTATTTTGATATTAATAATCTCGTGCATATATATGTTGTATTTTTAAAACAACATATATGTTGCATTTTAAAAATATATAGTCTAGGGGGTATTTGTTTGTTTTTTAAAGTTATTAAAAACTAAAAAGTTTATAAATTTACACTTAACCTCATATAATGTATTTAAAATCAGAGTTAATTACATGTTTGGTCTTTATGGTTATACCCAAATTGCATGTTTTGTCCTGTTGCGACGATAATTACACCAGACGTCCCTGTGGTTGACCAGTCCTTTGACCCTAACACCATCCAAATTTTTGTTAACTTTCCTTCTCGTCAAGGGTATAATCATTAGTTCACATATTTTATACACCTAACATAGTGTAAAACTTGACTCTTTGACTCTTTTGTTACACACTTCGTCCCTTCTTCTTCTTTGTCCTCTCACACATGCAATCCCTGAGCTTCTTCTTCATTGTCTGATCATGGTGAAAATAAGTTTTGATTTGAATGAGCCTAAAGATAGCTCAAAGACTGATATAGCTGCAGAAAATGGTAAGAACATTGGAAATCCATTTTTGTGTTACTTAAAATTGTGATGGAGATTTTTAGAGAAGGTACAATAGTTGTTAATATTATGTGGTTATAATTGCAGGTTAGCAGACTTAATGTACTACCATTTTTTGATACCAATATTAGGCTTAGATTATGGTCTGCACCCTTTGAATGTTGATGCTGATGTGTTAGAGATGGCAAAGTATGTTAAGGACTATAAGATCATTTTGGTTTATGTTGAACATGGAAGTAGTATCTTTGTTACCTAAGAAGGGAGTTGCAATAGCAGTTGATAATCACTTAAGAAAAGGTGATATAGAAATTGATAGCAGTCCTGATGTGAATAGGAATTTAACACCTATGTGTCATAGGAATTTGACAAAAGAATGGGAATAGGTCAGCTCTAAGTTATTAAGCATTGGTGAAGTAATGAAAAGTTTAAGTAAAAAATAGTCTGCTAGTTCTGTGGAAGCACCAATTGTAGTAGTGTGCTGATGATTCTTTTTGTTGGGATTAAAAGACTTCATGATGATCTTGAAGTTACTGCTGCTAAGGTTTGTGTTACTGCTGCTAAGCTAAAGTTAGTGATGTTCGGTAATCTTAATGAAAAATATGCTAAGTAGTTAGTACTGCTAGTGTAACTTAGTACTGCTAGTGTATATTAGTACTATTAGTTACTACTGCTAGTATATGTTAGTACTGCTAGAGTAAAGTTAGTACTGTTGGTGAAGATTGAAGAAAATATTCTAAGTAGTTAATGCTGCTTGTACATAGTTAATGCTGCTGGTGTATAAGTTAATATTGCTAGTGTTCAGAGTTAATGTTGCTAGTACAAAGTTATAACTGCTCAAAGATTAAGACTGCTGAAAGAGTTTTTACTGTCAGAGAATAGATAAAGACAGGAGAAAAGATAAATATTGATTGTAGATCAAGATTACTTATGTGATAAGTATTAGTTATTTATAGAATAGATCATAGAGAATATTCTAAGTTTTAGGAATATATTGTAAATCGACTAGGACTCGTTGGTGTATAAAAGGAGGTCCTAAGGCATAGAATTTAATATCTATAAATCTTTTGTTTTGATATCGTTATAGCTTCAAGGTTTTGTAACCCTAATACTAGTTAGAGTGTTCGTATTAATATATTGAAGCTTTGTTTGTTAATCTATGTGTTCATTAGAATTACTGTTCTATTGCGTTTTCTTCTTATTGATCAAAGATTAGATTTCGCATAATCTTTGATATATTTTACAAAGTTTCTATCATAGTTGTGTAGGATTTATCTTGCATAACTAAACCTTACACAAGCTAAGGAATTCAAGATCTATTCAAGTGGGATCAACAAGTGGTATCAGAGCTTGTTGCTTCGAGAAACTTTTACTAAGAAAACATGATCAGACACAGCACCTATGGTGGTTGCATCAAAAGTGCAATGCTCAAACCAGGTCAGAATGAGCTTTGGAGATAGAGAATAGGAATAGTACATCTCAGATGATTGATTATTCTCTATTTGAAGTCATCGAGTATGGTAAATGCACCTCTAGTAACAAACATTTATTGAAGTGTTTGAGACTATAATTACTCCTGCACTGCTAAAAAAAGGCACAAGGAGGTTAATAGAAGCAAGAAGTACTCTATGTATGGGCATCCCTAATGAGCAACATTAAGTTTAACTCCTCAAAGATGCCAAGGTCATTAACTGCATGCTGATGAGAAGAGGTTTGAAGGGAATGCTCGTTACTAAAAAGACTCACAGGAGTCTTCAAACACATAGAAATTTTACAGCATCTACTCAGAGTGTGACAACCATGATTTAAACAGTTAGTCAACTGTTAGGTATTGACTATGTTTCCTGTTGCAATATAAGGTGTATGTATTTTATAGTGTTTATATAAGTTAATGTGGGTTATAAGAGGTATTGAAATCAATCCCACGGAGTGTGACATCTCAATGGTGGATTGGCACAATGGTGAAATTGTATGTTTATTTTCGTTCCACATTTTTAGTGACAAGAAATGATATTGAGATTTGAGGCGTTTCCATGTATAAATGTAAAAGTATTATACGTATACATATTTTTTTGTGTTAGTAAATCTAAGAAGGTTTATATTTTTAAGTGGTAAGTCTTAAGAATATGAAAAAAAAAATACTTAGGAAAGTAGGTTGACAATGAAAAGTTTAAAAAGTTATTTTTAAAGTCTAGTGAATCTTGTGTAACAAAAAGGTATAGTCAAATAGGTAAGGTTTTATATAACACTTTAAGGAAATACAAATAATTATATACTTACTAAATAAAGAAACAATATATAAACATATATAAAATCTCTATGTATAATAAAGCTAAACAAGTATAATATATACATGTAATATATATCATGTAAATAAAATACATGTAATATATATATACATGTATATATATATAACATGTATATAATATATACATGTATATAAAATATATAAATATATATATAAAGGCTAGTCGGCCGAATACAAGGACAAAAAATGAAAAAAGGAAAAGAAAAAAAAATTGTATTAGAAACAAATTCTAATTAGGCTTATCTAGATTACTTTAGTAGCCTATAATACAAAAAAAAAAAGTCTCTAAATCCCCTATTGTTTCGACGATCCAGAGAAAATAAAAAATAAAAAATTTTAGGTTTAAGTATTTTCCTAAGTCGGTTGTTTGGAATTGCTAGTTCTTATTTTAATTCGTGTAATCTAAGCATGATGGATTAGTTTAATCATGAAAATAAATTAGGGTTTTTAAATTTCTGAAGTTTATAGTTAATGATAATGTTTTGATCATTGGTTCAATTGTTTCGTGATTTGATCATGCTTTAAGGGTCTAGATCGCCCAATTCTTTGTTGATTCCACTGCAGAAAATTAGGCAGTTTTTGTAACGTCATAACACAATCATAAATTATCAAATACACAATTTACAACGTACTGGAGTAACCTCAAGAGTATACTTTCCAGCAAAGTTGGTCCGTGAGTTTTATGGTCGTGGAAGGGGTCAAAAGTCTTTTACAAAATCAGTGTGTAAAACAGTGATGAATTTTAGTTGTGGTTTTGATTTTTCTAAAAATATTTAGACATCTAGTTAGAGGCTCTAAATCACGTGAAAGTTAGTTCATATAGTGTGTGTGACCCTTGAATTTTTTCTAAGTCTGTAATGAGGTCTAAATTGGTTATCTAACGTCATACTTTTAGGAGGTCAGATTCTGGGCGAATTTTGGGCACTTTGGATTAATGAATTTCTAAAGGGTATTTGTAAAAGGGTAATGGCTTTGGGAGAGCTAAGAGAGATTCATAATACATATAAGTATCATGGTGAATTTTGGTTTGAATTATTGAGGTGTTTAAGTGGTACGTTTAGAACGCATAAGTGAGTATAAAATTCTGCTCAAAATTAGAAAATTTAAAGTGTAGTATTGAAGTGTAAATGGCATATGTAAGAGTTAGAAAAGAGTTAAATCAAGTATAGAACTATGATAGATAGCATAGATATCCATCATAGTTGAGGTTACATCATATTGGGGTTGAATACCTAATTGATGGTAGCTTATTGTGTGCTTAATTGTTTAGATTATCCGTGAAGTGTTTGTGAAGCTTTTGTTGGATTCTTTTAGGAAGCTAAGCATCAGGTGAGTTTCATAGTCCCACTTTTTAATGTTTTTACATTTGGGATAGAAATGATGCAAAGAGGTTTTGAAATGTTTTAGTTACTGTGATAATGTGTTTTAAACGATGCATGGGCTATAAGTGACTATTGTATGTTATGTGCTACTTGCTTTTATGGTATGGATTGTTGTGCTTGAGCGTGACCGTCTCATGGCATTTATGGATTTGTTTGGTAGTAAACATGATCGTCTTATTACTGTGAGTTGTTGATAGTGAGCGTGATCGTCTTATTATTGTAAATGGATTTTTGTGCTTGAGCGTGATCGTCTTAATACGTTGATGGATTGTTGTGGATCGGGGAACACGTTCCGTTCCAATATTTGTGATGATTGAGCGTGAGCGTCTCAATGTGGATTGATGCGATTGCATGTTAGCTTATATGATAGTACGTTGTATGTCCTGCTATGTTATGTTTTATTTATCACGGTAATTGGATTTAAAAGATTGATTTGTGTGTCTTAAACCTATGACTCTCACCAACCATTGTGTTGACGTTTTAAGCATCATTTTCAGGTGTGAAGTTATGAGGATTCTTAAGATAGTTAGAAGTGGCTAGAAAGAGACCTTAAGATGATTTTGAAGTTTATATGTGGATGTTTAGCATTGTATGGGTATATGTTGCATGTCTCTTATTGACGAGAACTTCCTTTTCATCAATAAAGACGCCTTTTATGTTTTGCTTAGTTATGGGTATTGTTATGACACTTTGTGTCTATACTTTACTTTATTGTATGCATTTTAGTATTCTCTATATAGACGTCATTGTGTTGTGATGATATCCATTCTCGTTATGCCTCGCGTTTCCGCCTTGGCGGGGTGTGACAGATTGGTATCAAAGCCTGTGGTTATAGAGAACTAGGTGGTTAAGCCTAGACTATAGCTTAAGAGTCCCTCATATAGTTGCATTTTAGGGCATAAGTATTTATGTACGTACATATCGTATGTTCCCGCTACCTAAAAGCTTTGAAGCTAGATGGAACGGGTAGCAAAACCGTCCACCAAATGTTGGCACCAGGTAGTTACGTTCAGTTGGAAATCCATATCAAAGATACATTAACACCAAACCTAACAGTTGAACCATCTATTATATTTGTCCTCAAAATCCACATCCACGAATCAATGGCTGAGAAAATAGTTCCAGTTTGCAGAGGTAGTTCTGAAACAACTACAGAGAGGTATATGGAGAACTATAAGAATGTTTCACAAGACATACGAGATCAACTGAATGCTGAAGCTGAAGCCGTTCAGATCATTCTCACAGGGATAGATAACGATATCTACTCCACAGTTGATGCTTGTCCTAATGCATGTGAAATGTGGAAAGCCATTGAAAGGTTGAAACAAGGTGAATCAATCAATGTTCAAGATCTTGAAACCAATTTATATTGGGAGTTTGGAAAATTCACATCACGGGATGGTGAATCACTTGAATCGTATTACTCACGGTTTTACAAGATGATGAATGAGCTTGTCAGAAATCAGTGTCATGTTACAAATCATCAAGTGAATGTCCAGTTCTTACTTCAACTACAACCAGAATGGAAAAGGTTTGTGACACTTGTTAAGCAGAGTCAAGAGCTGAAGACTGTCTCCTATCACAAGCTTTATGACATTCTGAAGCAACACCAGAATGAAGTCAATGAGATAAGAACTGAAAGACTAGCACGTACTGCTAATCCACTTGCACTTGTTGCTCAACAACAACCAGTTTACCATCATCAAAACCATCCTACTCAAAACACTCAATATTCCTCCACCCAGATCGCAACATCTACCAGAAACAGAGGAAAAGCAATTGTTACCTCTTCTCTCCTACTTATGATCCAGAACCTGCTACGGTAACGAAGATGAGGAAATGTCAAGGAAAGGAGATTGACACAACTCATGCTTTAATTTCTCTCCTCGGTCAATAAAATCTACAAACTTACCAACAACAACCGTTCGAACTCATCAAACTCCAGTCGAGCTAATCAAGATAATTCCCTAGAACAACAGAGGAACTGGGAATGATAATGCAGTAGGCGACGTTAATGTTGTTGGGGCTAGGAAAATGTAGGTAATCTGGTAGTGCAGAAGTCTGGGATTCAGTGTTTATAAACTGCAAGGAATTATGGGCATGTATCAAGGAATGTCAGGAAACCGGAAACGAGTAAAGGAATGCACCCTATCACAATGAAAAGATGTTATTGTGGAAACAAGAGAAACTATGGTTCCAGTTGAATGCCAGAACAAGCTGATTGGAAGGGGATGATACTGATGATAGTCTGAAGAACAGGAATTGGAAGCACATATATGTCTTGGCACAACTTCAAGAGGTTACTCCAGATTAAGTGGACAATTTTGGACACAATCTTGATGATGAGCCAATGCATCAGTATCAAAAGCAATAAGGACAACTATAATGTGTATGCCATGGACAATGGAACATCTGAGTAAACCTGAATCTAGTAATGAACAAATCTGGCGGAACATGGTGACACAATATCACTATTGTATTCATTGGATAATGTTTATGATAGTGTCAGGATTACCAGGATGAAACTGATTTTTTGGAAATCTTGATCAAGAACTGAATTTGTGTGCTTCTTTAATTCAGACACTAAAATGTGCAATGGGATGACAGCAAAAACGAATAAATTTTTAGAATCATCAAACAAGGAGTTATTGATAAATTGAAAGGTGAAATTGAGTATTTCGAAACTAAGAATAAAAGTTTAGAATCTTCAAATAACCATTCAAAGAAGCAACCAATTTAACTGTCCAAAACTAATCATTTGATGTTTAAAGACCTTAAGACGTTCAAGCGGAACCTTGAATTATTATAATGATGTAATTATGCGTCAAAGGGTGGAAATTGATTGTGCAAACAGCTAAAGGGATTTAATGTCATACAAAATCGATTTTGAAAAATCAACTAATGCATACACTCAAAAAATAAATGATTAAATCAACGATTTGGATATGAAAAAGGACTTTGTTGCAATCAAGAAACTATCTCATACTGTCACAAGCAAAAGAGGCTAAAGATTACGCTTTACAAAACTCGTAAAGACAAGGAACTTGATAAAGTAATTGCTTAGAAAACATAGTCAAGGTTTTGATGATATGGTATATAAACCGGCCCAAGTCTATTCAAATAATGAATATGCTAATCGTAATTGTAAAACCGATTTTTGCAAAACCTGGTCCTTAAGAAAGCCCAAAGAGTGAATCTCGTCTTGGATGATATAGGTTGCTATAATGAAATCATGTCGTTAATGTTAGCCCCTGATTCGCTACGAAATGATTCTCTTGAAAAAGAACGTCATCAAAATTCAGCGATTTTATTAGACGTATTGATTAGGATCAGTTGAATTAACCTTTATGATTTGTTTCGTTCCACAACGGGAAAATCGCTGAACAACACTATTTTCATAAACGTCAAAGATGAAGCCAGACATCTTCTAATAATGAATTTTCCAAAGAGTCTTTTCGTAAACAAACAACTTTGTTAGAAAAATGAATGGATGAATCCATTCCTTAGGATCAAAAGTGTAAAAGCTCTAAAGAACTTTTCAAAATTAAAAAAAGTGTTGACACGATTTTTGATGGAGTGGAACAGTACAAAAAACAATGCCAAAAGAACATATTTTGTTAACATCGGTCCTTACATTCAAAACCTATAAAAGGAAATTTTGCCACCAAATTAGCAACTCCATGCGACATTAGAAAATTTTCACTGTGTGTGAACGAGAAATGGTTGCTGATTTGAATACTTTAATTCTCTTGAACACGAATAGACACTCCTCAATCTCAACTGGAAACTCCAAAAACACAATTTTTTGAATGAAATCGACGACTTTCATAGGGAGATATTACTATGCGATCACATGAAGCAATACTTGGTGGTACACTGATCTGGATTAATTACTAATTTGTAATGTGATACCGTAGAAAACCTGGGAAAAATGTGAACGTCTTGAAAAAGAGCTTTCAAAAAGTAGAACAATGTCAAAGAGTTTTGAAGCACTTCAGAAACAGGCGATTAATCTTGAACTTGATTTACAACAGTGTAAAGAAAAGATAAAAAATGACAAATCTTTCAAAAAAAATCAGTCCAAACGTATTTCTGAAAGAACAGAAATATTTTGAAATTCAAGACTTGAAAGTCACAATTACAAACAAAGGAATGGCAATAATGAGTTAAGAAACTAGAGAAAAGATGAAAGAATATCTGTGGAAACTAAGTTTGAAAAATCATTGGTTATTCATCAACCGAATGCTTTTAAAAGTCAAAGACAATGCCATTTTAGTAAACCACTATTTTTTTCAGATTTCACTGCAAAGAAAGATTTCTCACAGTCAAAGACAAGTTACCAAACAAAATGTGTCTAATGAATTTTCCAAAACCAAGTCACTACACAGATTTGCCTCAGAATATGTTGCTAATTGTCATGGAACACAAATGTGATCGCACCAGAATGTAATAAAAGTGCACACAAGCCTAATCAAACTAGAACACCTCAGTTTGCACCAAACATTAGGAAACCTAACAACGCGTGCTTTATCTACAGGAGTAATTCCCAATACTATAGTCAGCAGACCACAGCTAAAGCAATTCATTGGAAGATAGAGTCCCATGTCTAACAATAGCAAGGAAGAAGCAAGAAGTAGAGACTCCGTAGGAAGTTTAAAGTTATTCAATAATAAACCGTCTGTAACGGCGTGTAATAAGTTTGAATGCTAAGAACCTTCGAATGTTACTTTGTCTGTGTTATTGTGGAAATGTGTGCTGAATGACAATCATATTTGTGCATTCTACATTATGCAATGGCGTGATTCTAGACTCAACAACCAATGGTTGTGCCTATTAGTGAATAGAAACCCAAGCATAAAAAAAAAAAAAAAAAAAAAAAAGAATAATGAACCAATCTTTGCAACATCCAGTAAGAAAACGTTTGCAACAGACTCCACTGTCAAGAAATCTAAAACAATAACTTAGAAGTTATTTGAGCGATTAGTAAGACAATGCAGTTTGGTGGTATCCTAAGTATACTCCATCTGGATATAATTGGAAAGCTAGACTCAAAAGGATATGTTACACCCTAACATTAGTTATGGCCTAGGAAATGCATCTAGAACTGCTAATATTATTGGAACGAAATGCTCCTAGGTGTTCCACTGTGCCAATACTTCCATTGTCTCTAATTATTTTTGGCAGCTCGCGAGATAATTCTATTCATCGTCGACTCTGGGTGCTCAAAGCACATGACCGGAAATCTCAAACTTCTAACTAATTTTGTAGAGAAATTTCTGGGAACGGTGAAGTTTGGAAATGATCAAATTGCACCAATTCTTGGTTATGGAGATCTGGTTCAAGGAACTATTACTATCAAACGGGTTTATTACGTCGAAGGGCTTAATCACAATTTATTCTCCGTTGGTCAATTCTGTGATGCGGATTTGGAAGTTGCTTTTCGGAAGTCTACATGTTATATCCGTGATTTGAAGGGAAATGATCTTCTCACAGGTTCTCGTGGCACATATTTGTATTCCATTTTCTCTGCAAGACTCAACAACTCCCAATCCAATTGCTAATGGCTAAAGCAACATCGTCCTCAAGCATGTGTATGGCATCGTCGTCTATCTAGTTTAAAACTTCACACCAGTCAACTGCTTTCAAAGAAACATATTGTGATTGGCCATCCCAAAGGCTGAAATTCATCAAAGATCATCTGTGTTCTTCTGTGAGTGGGAAAGCAAAAAGAAGTCTTTTCACACTAAGACAACCCCGCTCAAAAAGACGGTTACAACTTCTACACATGGACTTATGTGGTCCCATGCGGGTAGAAAGCATTAATGGAAAGAAATATGTTCTTGTAATTGTTGATGACTACTCCAAATACACTTGGACTCACTTCTTGAGGTCCAAAGATGAAACTCTGGAGTTCTTATTGATTTCTTCACACTTGTCCAAAGAGGACTTCATGCTCAAGTTACAACAGTTGAACTGACAAAGGCACGGAATTTCTTAATAAAACTCTCATGCATACTTGCAAAAGAGGAATAAGACACGAAACGTCACTGCTCGAAAAAACACCTGAAAAAACAGCATTGTCGAAAGACGGAACCGTACTCTTGTTGAGGCTGCTCGTACAATGCTAACGCGCTACAGTTCCTTTGTTCTTCGGGGCGGAAGAATTGCCAACAACATGTTTAACTCAAACCGTTCACACTGTAAATTCCTCGACATGAAAAACACTTATCATATCATCAATGCCAGAAACCGTCATCAAGTCTTTCACACCTTTGTTCTCTTGCACATCGTCAGAGATGGGAAAATTTTGGATAAAAAGAAAGAAAAGGTGATGCAGTGTTTTTTGTGTTGTTATTCTACTCAGTCCAAGGCTTACTGGTATTAACAAGAGAACAAGAATGATAGTTGAAACAATTCATGTTAACTTTGACGAATTGCCAAATGCTCAGATCGCGTCAGTCTGACCCCGGTCCACAATGTTCGACAACGGTACTTGAACAAGACAGTTTAAGTCTCGGTCCACAAAGTCAAGAAAATGTTCCTCAAGTTACTGAGACAGAACAACGTCAAATGAGCTAGAAATTGCAATATAGTACGATGTTTAGTGAATTACTCAATGGAAATTCTCCTGTTGTGTCAAAGTCTTCCGCTGTACATGCTGCTGATAATCCCGATAAAAGTTAACAACATAATACAACTTACAATTCTACAATAACCGATGTTGCAGATCCACCTCCATTGAACATTCATTCAACTCATCAAACTCCAACTCAAGTACCAACTGTCACTGCACCTGAGAACATTATTCAAATGGAAACTATACAGAAATTGCAAGAATTTAACACGATGAATCATCAACATCTTCAGTACACCAGTACAAGAACAAGGGGAGACATCATCTCGTCATGTTGATTCGTCAAATATGCATACTTTTTATCAACACCATCCTTCCGCACAACGTGGAACACAAAAGATCCATCCATTAAACCAAGTCATGAACTTCCATCGCAATAAGTTTAAGAAACAAGACGTCCAGCTAGAAAACAGATGGCGAGATGTGTATGTTCGCACGTCACCGTGATCCGAACCTGAACCAAGAACATCAAGCATCCTATGGCTGAATTCTGCATGGATTGAATCAATGGTATAAGAACTTCATCAGTTTGATCGCTAGATGTATGGGAATTAGTCATAACCAACTTTGCAAAAATGTCATTAAACTTAAAGTGGCTCTAGAAAAACAAACGTGATTGAGGAAAATACTATCATGATCGCAACAAATCTCGTCTTGTCGCTATGGATATGCTCAAAAGAAGAATTTAATTTCGAAGAGGCATTTGCACCAGTTGCTCGTAAGAAGTGTACGTTTGGTCATTGCGATGCGGCACACAATCATTTACATGTACCCAAGGACGTTAAAACAGCATTTCTTTACGGACCCTCTGAAGGAAGAAGTGACGTAAACCAACCAGATGGATTTTGTTGACCATATCATCCTAACAAAGTTTACCGTCGCAATAACGCATTATATGTCTCAAACAAGCAACCAAGAGCGTGGTATGATGAACTCCTCCAACTTCTGTAGCCAATTGATTCTCAAAAGGTTCTATTTGACTTAACTCGTTCATAACAAACATGGGAATACAATTGCTGTGCCAAATTAACGTTGATGAACATAATTTTTGGTTCACGAACCCAAACTTTCAAAAACGAATTTTGAAAACTAATGCACAGCTAGTTTGGATATGTCTATGATGGGGGAGCGAAATTCTTTTAGGAATTTTAAGAGTCCACCATCCCCTCGTGGTATCTTTATAAACCAAGCTAAGTATGCTCAAGAGATACTTAAAAAGCATGGTATGACCTCATGTGATAGCATTGGTACTCCAATGGCTACAAAACACCTTGATGCTAACTTGAGTGGTACTCCGGTCGACCAAACGAAATATCGTAGTATGGTCGGAGCACTCATGTACCTAACAGCAAGTAGACCAGATATTGTACATGCAACATGTTATTGTGCTCGCTATCAAGCGAAACCGACTGAGAAACATCTCATTCACAGCGGTTAAGCGGATCTTCGTACCTTAAAGACTCCATAACATGGGTCCTCTGGTATCCGAAAGGACACCGTTTTCGAACTAACTGCTTTTCAGATTCCGGATTACTCGGGCGTGTCCTCATCACGTAAGAGTAACATCTGGTGGCATACAATTTCTAGTGGTGATAAGTAGTCAGACTGGTCATCCAAAAAGCGGACGGCACTCAATGTCTTCAGCAAAGCCCCCGAGTATGTTCTTTATTTGCGTGCTGCGCACATGTTCTATAGATAAGAACTCAGCTCACAGATTATGGCTTTCACTTTTATAAAATACCTATGTATTGTACTCAAAGGCAGCCATAGCCATCTCGTGCATTCCAGTCCAGCATTCCCAAACAAGCACATTGATGTCCGAATCACTTCCATAAAGGAACAGTTGAAAAGGTATTGTTGAATTATTCTTTGTCGGAACTGAATACGGTTAGCGACTTGTTCACTAAATCTTATAGGAAAGATAGTCTAAGTATCTTGTCAGACGACTCGTAAGAGATGTTTTGACTCCCAGATGAACTGGAGGTTCTGGCAATTGACGCTTGATCCATCAAACATCAATTGTATAACATTTTTTATTCTCTCTTTATTTTTTATTTATATAAAAAAAATTGAAAAAGAAAATAGAAAAATATAAAACCTAGAAAAAAAAAATATAAAATCAGAAAAAAAAATATACCAAAAAGAATCTTCTCGACATGTCTCTTGGAATCGATAACATTTACGTACCTAGAGATGCTGATTAACATCGACACGGGCGTGTAACGCTTCGAACAGGAGTTTCAAATGCTTTCAAAACATGTCATTTCTAAATTTTTCTCAATGACTTATGTACATTTCAGTGCATAACTCGGTCTCGAATGTAATAGGGAAGTGTACGCCTCAGTGCGCTTACTCTAAAATAGAAGAGAAGTCTTCTATCATGTTTTTAAAATCGTTGAACACAATTTTTCAACAAAGAACTTCAATGTCAAAATTGTCTACAATATGATAATTTGTGGTATTTTCTATAAGAAAGTGGTATTGTTAAAAGTGTGTGTTCAACAGCCCTTGTCCTCGAAAGATTTTCTGAGGGGAGCTTTTAAAACAAAGCCTTTAATGTGTTTGTACATCGCAAAATTTCAATTTTATTACACATTTTGTGAAATTTAAAATGTGGAAACTTTATAATGTCAATATTAAGTATACATTGTTCACTATGGCATCTCACTCTGTGTTCAACATTTTGTGGTGTCATATCAATTTTTCATTCCAATGTCAAGTTTTAATAAATATTGGTATCCCACATATACTGTTGAAGGGGAGCTATCAGAATCTGAATTCATGCAATATCGTGGTATAATTTTTCTCCCCGTGGAATTTTTCATGTCAAATTTTAATCAATTGGTATTTCAAATACTAAGTGTTTTATTATTTAAAATAAGGGGAGAAAATTGTAATTAAAATATGATATAGACGAATGTGATCTTTAAGACTCTAAGTGCAACTCTTTCCTTCATGAGCTAAACAATTCCGAATATCGACACATGTTGGTAGGGGAATTTGAAAATAACAATGTCGAGAAATGGTTTTTATGGTTTCGATCTCATACCCAACAACCTATAATTTTCACGATGATTCTGAAGTCATAAGGTGTTTAGGGTTAGGTTATAAGTCTACGATGCCAACCAGAACCGGAGGGACTACCCAAGGACACTCCATAGTTAGAAAAGCAGTCCTTAGGTAATGATTGGAGATAAATGTGTATAAGGGAAGAACTGTGCCGACTAGATTGAGCGAACACTGGAACAACCACAACAAGGGTGTATAGTAAGAACGTCTTGTAAGCATTGAAGGTTGAAGAATGAAAAAGAATATATTGGAATAAGGTGAAAAGAAAGAAGCCCTCCCTTACACCGGTGTAGGCAGAAACCTGGTCAATACATAATCGATCAAAATCCAAAGGAATGATTGTTGATATTGAAAGAAAGTCGTCATGGACCCAGTGATGCAATGCACAACCCTTCCCAGCCATTCGGGTTTCTCTTAAAAGAAACTTGTCTCATTTGTCACGGAGATACACACGTTATCTATTGACATCTTATCACGAGATTGTTAATCTGAATAGGTGGCAGTCGCTCTGCCTCCGATTACTAAGAACAAAAGTGCACAATCGAGTCAGAGCAGAAGAGATCAACAATATAAATCTCATTAGGACAATAAAATGTCAAAATACACTTGTTGAACACCATAAAGATCTCATGCTGTAATCAAGAGTCCTACGCAGTACCTTGAGATCTTGCCAGAACATTTGAGTGATACTTAAGTATTCACAGTGAAGATGGAAATCCTGCTTGAGCCAACATCAAACAAGCTCTTGGTAGGTGACTTGCAAGATTCTATATGAATCAAGCTTGTGATAACTGGATATCAATTTTGGTCCAGTAAATGAATTGACGACTTAATCAGAAAGATAGTAACTATCTGATTCACTCTTACCGTGTTGTCTGCTTTGAGACGTTCCGGTAATGAGAACTAGCAAGCATGGTGAAATCGAATACACTGTGTTAGAAGATCCTATGCTTGAGCTGGAAACCCTGTTAAGGATCGCGTTTTAATCGTGACGCCATCGTGAAAGAGAATATTCTAGATAATGGTTGGGTCATGTATTCTGACGCCGTCTTGAGATCTTGTGACGCCGTCTTGGTATGAATTATAATGGCATCACGTGTAATTTGTGACGTCATCTCCAGCTGCTGAGAACATAATCTTGAGAGATGTTGGTGTAGGTCTGTAGTCTTGTCTGTTTCTTCTCCAAATGAGCCTAACTCACGTGTATTTCCTCTAAATACCTTCCAAATGCTGAATACCTAAAAAGGAACGATTAAGTACCTATTTTGGGCATAAATGCATGATTTAGGGGGTTAAATGACCCCGAAAAAGTATATAAAATGACACCTCATCAAATACCCCTACACTTGGAATTTGCTTGTCCTCAAGCAAATGGGATTTTCTACCTAGACAATAACAATGTGATGGTCATTTTTACCTACTCTTTAAAAGTATTTTACAACATAACCTTCTAGACCTCGTGATTAAAAGCACAAAACGTATATACTAGTACCTCACATAAGTGTTTAGGATTCTCTCTTTCACTCGGGTGTATAATAAATTATATCAAAAGGGGAAACGGAAAATCAACACTCATTACCTGTCATAGCATATAAATTACCATAGGCTTGGTAAATGATCAAACCTCCACCGCTAGACGTAAGCATTATTCATTACTATCTAAGAGGTCTTTATAAAAGGGATGTGGGATGTAGGTGTAAGATAACATATAATGGAAACGGAAATGGATGGGATACATTTGGATGGCTTTGGGTGAATTTGGAGTGGAAGGGTTAGCTAATTATTTACACGAATACACGTTGGATTGGTTGCTAAGCCAAGACTCGGACGAAGATATACAAACTCTACATAACTCTACATCAATCTCTTTTTTTTAATAACATAATACATCAAAACTTAGGGTTTATAACACGTACCCTATAACAACCCGCAATTTTCATCAATGCAATTATCCATCTATTAAATTAGATGCACTATAATATCTATCTATTAAATTATATGCACTGTAATCTATTATATACCACCTTTATACAGGGAAATTTTTTGCTTTATCTCATTATGCAACGTAACTTGCATCTCTAAAGTAAATGAGCTCACGCAACCTCTACCAATGCTATCTCTATCTATGTTTATATCATGTAAACATCCTAATATGTCAAGTCTATATCTTAATATCATTTTACCAAGTACATTATCCATTTAACATACTTTTCAAAACGTTATTTCAAAACAAGCATTAAACGTTAACATTTATATCAAAACCCTAATTATATGTAATGTATACATATAAAATGAATGTACAAGTCTTTTAGGCTCTGAGAGTTGTACTGGGGGTATCATCATGCACTAAAAATGTGTGCCATGGCAAGAGGTGTGATCGAGGATGACCATCATAACAATTACAGGTTTAAAACAAGGGTTAACCCTAATGCCTCTTATCAAGCAAATCCTAATACTTACTATGCGGTCTCGGAATGCATCACAAAAACAAGTTATAGAATTTAAAATACTACCGGTACACTCATATGAATTTTACTAACACCAGACATTCCAAAAAAGGTGACAAGGCAATGCATACATGGCCATAACGACGGAATAGACATGCACGCCTGCAGATCAACCTTAAACCGGGTATAGATAAAATCATCCTGTTTACCAATGAGGTACCTCGAATCTAAAGACTAAAGGCGAACCTCACATTGTAAGGGTGGAATTTTGAGGGTTTTGTGCTAGTCATATAAATTCCTATCCATGAGACGCTATTAATACTTGGTTTTCGTCGGTATGTGTCGTAAAAAAATTTAAATTTGGGTAAAAATCACCTTCTTATGTTATGTTTCGATATATTACCCATCATTTTAAGGACAAAGCAAATGACAAATGAAAGAATAGTTTCTAAGGCTTATTTCCCCCTACACTTATTTTGAACATTGTCCCTAATGTTCTCTAGAAGTACCCGTAAAAACAGATAAAGGGAAAAGAAAACAAGGAAAAGAAACTAGTACTCCCCTGGTTTGCTCAATAATGGAGAAGAAACATGCGATAACTGGTTAAATCGTCATCCAAGAATCGTCTAATGGAGCTTCCTAAGAACTTCCAAGCTTCTTCTCATCAAATATAACCTGTAATCAAAGACAAAGACAACTATACCAAGCATAAAATGTTGTTAGTACCAATATACAATGTGAATTTAGGGTTGACTTGATAAAACAGTAAAGATAGGATGAGAGAATTTTTAGATTCGTGGTTTTATGCAGGTTTATAAAAGAATATTACATATTTTAAATGTTGTACAAGTTTTATTTTCAAAAATAATTAAAAATTTTAAGTTTTCATGACCTGGGCGTTTGACGCCGTCGGGTTGTGTGACCCTGTCACAAAGTGTCGTGTGACGCATCGCTTGTTTAATCGTGATTGCCCGTCTCCACGTTCTATGAAAATGATTTTTTTTGTTTTAATAAAAATTTCCCTGCACTTGAATCATAATTTAATTCCTGTACAAAAACACATAAAACCTGAGATTGCCACAAATCAATTATAATACCGAATTAATCTACAACAATTAATAAACAATCTTGAACTTGGCCTCAAAAGTCGGATAAAAAGACCCCTAACATATTTTTGCAAAATACCTTGATTGAAATTAAGACGAGTTAAAGACAATACAAAGCATGATTACAAGATAGTTCAAACATAATGAAACAAACTATAAAGGAATAAAACACACAATGACACTCCAAATTGCGTGGAAAAAGTTAAATTAGTTGCCCCCAAGAAGTGCTTGTTATTGTTCGAGGTCACGAGCCAAACCTACCCTTATTAACATTAAAGGGAGGTTCCCCTACACTTGAGTTTCAAGTGCAGGATGATGAGTAATGTAACGCATAATTTGTTCGTGAGAACGGGTTCACATAGCTCTGAAAATTGGTTATTTATGATTGTTTAAATAATGCTCCAAATTTGCTTGTCTCTTTAATCCTAACCTCCACAACAACTTTGTGACATCCCTCAATTTTGACGGTCAGTAACCAAAAGCAAACGTTTGATAATTAGACTCTCTTGAATTATATTAAGAGTACAAATTTATGTGGCCGCATAACTTTAGCATTAAACGCTTGTCTATGTCAAACTCTATTTCATGTAGCTATTAATTCCGACCTAAAAATCTAATTCCCTTTAACGGGAGAAAACTGTGACATTCGTCAATTTTGAGGTCAGTAACCAAAAGCAAATGTATGATATTTGACTCTTTTAATTATTATTGGAGTCACTTTTATATGGTCACGTTACTCTTAGCATTTAACGCTTGTTTTTTTTTTTGCAATTCATGTTTCAAGTCAATGTTTATTCCGAGTCATGATTCTATTTAATTGGAAATATTTATACTCGGATTAAAGGGCACTATTTATCCCGAGCTTTAATTTATTTTCTAACTTTTATAGAATTTATTTTATTATTTTTAGTCGATTTTTTATTAAAATCGTCAATTTTAATTATTCACGAGTCATGCTTTGGATAATTATCCGTTTTAACGATCGAGAAATCGACAACTCCATATCTTAAGCTTCGGGAGCTTATTTATTTTATTTAAGTATTTTTTGAATTTTTCCCGAAAACCGCGTCAAAATCGTGTTTTAACAAATCAATAACGAGTTAATTAAGTGTTTGGGCCCGAGATTTGTGTAATATAATTTTGACAAAAAAAACCCAACCAAGCCCAACCCATATAGGGGGTCGGTTATACACCTCCAAACCAACGTCCCTTTTTTTAATTTATAAATGGAAGATACTAGTATTATTCTTTCCCTATATAAATCCTATTAACACTCTACTTTTTCTATAAAAAAATACACAGATAAAGATTTCGTCTCCTCTTCCCCCTCTCCTTACTGTTCGACGACAACACCAAGAAAAACCCTAAAAATCCATCATCAACCATCCCAAATCAGTTCCAATAAATCCCAAATCACTTATAAACAAATCCTCATTATTCCTTATCAAGATTAAACCACAATGCATGATTTTTCTCAAGTTTTTTATTTTCTTGATTTTTGATTTTGAAGGGTTTTGATCTAATTGAGTGTAATTGGTGCTACAAAGAGTTGATATTAAGTGTGTAAACAAGATTTGGTGTAACAAAAATTAGGTTTTAGGTGTCGTGGTGTTCGGACAAGGATCAAACCCAAGGAGGGTTTGATTGTTTTGATTCCTTATGCATTCCTAGTGGTTGTAAGTAATTTTATTACTCTTTTACATCGATTTAAATATATGTTCTATGCACGTGTTAGATTTTGTATTGTGAATCTATTGATGATGGTGCATGTCGCGTTTTTGAGGCGTATGGTTGATTGAGATGACTAGTTATGGGGCTAGGCTAGTTTAGGAGCGTTGGCGATGTTCGCAACGCGAGAAATTGAAGTTTTGAAGGAGTTGAAAGATACTCAATAGGAGCAAAAAATTAGAGGTCGTGTTTAGGCGAGTCAAAATTATTAAAACTGAAATTGGCCTAGGATTAATGATAGAAGACGTTAATACGAACGTTTTGATATAAAATTCGGCTTCTAACTCTTAATAAGGAACGTTTTACGGCCGATTGAAGTTGCGAAAAATGTTAAAAACAAAATCAGCTCTTAATAAAAATATTAGTTTTCTGCAAAAACTGAAAAGGGCATTTTCGTCATTTTCCGTGTTGTTTCAGGTCTCGGGTAAAACTAAAAAGTTGCTCAGAATGTCGTTTTACTTTTTTGCGAGGCTAGCTAAGTTTAAAAGTGCATTACAACGGGTCAATTTTAATGAGTCAAACTTAGGAAAAAACTTATATTTTAAAAAGTCAAAGATGGCGAAATCTTTAGAAAGGGGCAATTAGTGTTAGAGAAAATGGTTAGGCGTAAAATACTTTAACAAAAACTAAATGGCAACTAAAAAGAAGACTTACACTCGTAGGTAGTGTCAAAAATCATAATCTATTAAAATGAGTTAAAATGAGTAATTTTCATTAAAATATAAAGTTAGTCAGAATGGGTTAAAATAGAACATAATTAAGGCGAAATATTTAGTGAGTATAAATATGTAAGTTTGGCGAGCACATGGATTCAACAATATAAGATTACATATATGCTGGAATATATATTTTTTATATACGTATGCAAAATTATGCATTTTCTTATAGGTCGCGGTTGAGATTGTCGTCGCCGTTCTTTCTCTGTTAATTTCACCTTCGGTACCTCTATTCACAGTGAGTTCTTACAGCCCCTCTTTTACATGATTTCAAATGTTTTGGGGTGGAAAGCATGATGTGTCTTATTTAAATTGCTTCGCTCACACTTTTAAGTATTTGAACTTTTGAGCATACTTGAACTGCGAAACTTGTTGAACTTTGAAAACGTGTTGGAACTTTGAACTTGGTATGTATGTTGTTGTATGCTTGAGGACCCGCCACTACTTTTAGCTCAACTATATCCCCTTAACGGATTGAGACGTTAGTACATATGGATAGCGCTAGTAGGAGATTAGCCCCTCCTCACTCCCACCCTAAACTGAGTGCATAGTACTAGGACACATTGCATTGTGATTTGGATAGAGGGTAACGCCTACCCATATTGTGTTGTAATTTGGAACTAGGAGGCTGAATGCGTTTAAGTAGTGCCTCACATAAACACTAAAGCATACATATACATTGATTTGTGTTACGTTACTTGGAGTAACGGGAACTTTCCTTGGAAGCATGAGTCATATTTGGACTCTCTACTTTTTGGAAACTGATAACGGTTTGGATTACTATTATTGGACATCTACTATTTTTTTAAACTATTATGAGTACATATTCTTGTGAGCTCACCAACTATTTTCTATAGTTGACCATTTTTATCATGCTTTTTCAGGTGACGTTCCTAAAGTGGATACCTAGTGCTTGCTTTTCAATCCTTGTCAAGATGACCACTTATTTACAAGAATCATGTCTTTTGGGAAATATCCATGTTTGGATGGAAAACAATTTATGTTGTCTTTTGTACTTTCAAACTTGTTTCTTGAAGTTGTTGTAACTCGAATAACTTTACTTTTATTTAACATGTATGGTGTTTTTATCTATCATCTTGTGTGATGTTTATTAATATGTTACACCTCATGGTTCCGCCTTGGTGGGGTGTAACAGATTGGTAATCAAAGCCTAAGGTTATAGAGGACGCCGATTTTTCTAAAATAAAAATCTGAACTATAATCAAAATGATTTTCTTTTTCTAAAAACACCAAATATGAAACGAGTCAACTAGTCCGAGTGGTTGCATCATTAGACCTCAATTAGACATAACTTGATCAACTATGTCTAATTTAGGGAGTATCATGCAACACTGGGTATAGTCATTATTTTAAACATAATGAACTGAGGTTTCTCAACTCGTAACCCGAGACTACGTAAGGGGTCTTCCCGGCGATCAACTCCACGGCGATTCCGTCGACCACAAACATAACTAAAAGGGTTTCCCACATCTTGGGTTTCCCATGTATGTTCGGACGACCATTGATCTTCTCATTAGAGTTTAAGTTCTTGGATTCGTTATTGGAGGCGTTCGATCTTCACGTCACGCGAATCGCGCGGGTCAAATCCGTTGCCTACTTTGGCAGTTCTACAACTAACTGAATTATGTCTACGCTTTCGTTTGGCCATTAGTACCAAGAGCTCTGATACCAAATAAAATGATGTAGGGGAGAAATTCTGAGTTGAGCATAGATCTTAAAAGTTCTGCAGTGAGATCTATGCTTACATCCAAAATTTTATCTTTTTTAAGTTTTATGGTTTATTTTGGCATTTTTTTTCTAGTTTGTTATGCACGAATTTTACACTTCTAGAACGAAAGATTAGCTTTCTTTCCAAGTTATTCACTTGTTTAAATACCCTCTTTGTCTAGGGTTTATGCAGTGTTAGTTTTCCATTGAAATCAATAAAAGAATTACCCAACTTGAGAATTCATTCATCTTCTTGTTATTTGGCCATTACAATCCGGATTAGCGTAGACATATTAATGTCTCTAAGCCGTAGAGTTAGAGTGTATAAAAGGTGCACCAATTATTTTAAAGCATCATTTTTGAAAGATTAAATTGCAAAAATCGTCATTGTAACTTAACCAAATTGCAGGTTTAATCCTTATCTTTCTGAAGTGCACTAATCGTCTCTGTGTGGAACTTTTAAGTGCACATTTGATCCTTGTCTAAAGTTAAATTACTACAATACCTTCTTCATCTTCCTTTTCACTTTGGTCTTTATAAAGGTAATTTAGTCATTTAATTTTAGCCAAGGACCAATAGTGCACTTATAAGTTCCTCACAAAAACGAGTGCACTTGCAAAAGGATAGAGATTAAATGTGCGATTTGACCAAACTACAGAGATAATTTTCGCAATTTACTCTTTCGAGAATACAGGATTACGGTAATAAATTTGAAAAAAAGAATTACCAAACAAGCCTATTAATGTACCCTTTTTACCAATTCAAACTATTTTTCTTCACTTTACCAAAACGACTCTGATGAGGTGTCATTTTATTCACTTTTTCGGGGTCATTTAACCCCTAAATTGATGCAATTATCATCATTTATCGTGCTTAATCGTTTCTTTTTGTGATTTTAGCATTTGGGAAGCATTTGGAGGAAATACATACACTTTGGACTCAATTTAGGAAGAAACAGGACAAGATTGAAACTCTACTCAAAGACGCTCAAAGATTGGTTTCTAGGTCGTGGAGACGTCGTCACATTTGCTCGTGACGACATCAAAGTCTTCAAGGGACGACGTCAGGATTCTTAGTGACGACGTCAAACTAACCGACTCAGAAGAAGCCCGAAGAAGATTCACGGGCTGACGACTTCACAAATAACAAGTGATGACGTCGCGACTTTTTTCTTATATATACAAGCCCTAGTTTTTTTTAAAGAGGAAAACTTAGAGGAACGATATATTACTTCATAGCAGCTATTCTTAGGCGTTTTTAGGGTTTCTAACCTTATTGTACTCATTATTACTCCATGTTTTATTGAAGTGAAGTTCTTTTATCCCTTTAATGTGCAAGTCCTCATTATGAGTGTGGAAGTGCTCATTATGAGTGTGGTGTAGACTTTCAACCATTAATCTTCCAACTCCCATGGGTTACACAACCCTGTATCTCCAAAGAATGCCATTGATTCTTTTCACCCTACTACCACTTTATTCAAAACCCCTAACTTAGTGTCAATCATAAACCCTAACCCGCCATCATCATTACAAAATTCTTTTCAAACCAGCAAGTATGTTTATCTTTTCTAACAAGAAACGATCTGATCTTTTCTAACTTATCGTTTCTATAATTTTGATTTCTATTAATTCATATTCAACATCTCTTATTGTAATTATTGATCAATTTTAATTTAGGTTGAACTAATTTTGTTTTGATCCTTTGATTTTGCAGGTGTATTGTTGTGTTGAAATGATTATGTTTTTATAATGTGCGTTTATATTTTGTAATTTACACCTGCAGCCAAGAACATCATTCTCGACTATCAAAAGTTCCATCATTAATTAACTAATCTATTACGTAGCATCAAGGTACTTTATCCTCTTTTTTATTGTTTAGTTTCATCCATCTTCTTTAAGTTGCATGCTATACTGATATATGCATAATTAACATTATAATCTTACACTTTGTATATGAAATACTTCAAATGGATCAATTATATCTGGAATTAAATAAGTGATATAGATATGTAAGTTTATTGTATGTATAAAAATGCTAAAGTTATATGTAGGACGTTATAATCTTATACTTTTTATTTATAAGATTGTAATCAAATCACGTAAATCTAGCTGCATATAAGATGAACAAATGCGTGCGAGAAATCAAATTGTTAAAACACATCTCTTCACACTAAACCAGTAACATGTGCATGTTAGCATGTTTAGATTATTTTAACAGTCGATGCAACCTGAACACATAATGGTGTTTCTAAAATATCACCCTGTCCAAGCAGACCCTTATAACTTTTCAGAAAAATTATGTCGGAACACGTGGCACCTATAAGCGACCTCTAGACTATTCACATAAATTTTAGCGGGTCATGTTTTTTTGTAGATTTTTCAAATCGTAAAGTTAAGCTTATTGTAACGCATATATTATTTGGTTTAAACAAGTGTCCATCTTATTATTGATAATTTATTGGTTTTAGTCTATATTTATCAGATTTAATCAATCAAAAAAAATTTTGTATAATGTAAAAAAAGTGACATTATTGGTTGAGAGTCTAGGAAATGTTCCAAAAAATGTGGATAGTGGACACCGTAAGAAATAATAAGCAACACAATTTTAATTTTTAGTTATACATAGTTTTCATAGTATGACGTTAAGATCATTAAAGATGTTGGATTGATTGTTGTTGGGTTGGTTTGTAAGCAGTCAGTTCATGCAGGGTGTAGACACTGACCCAAAAGATGTGACTAAAATGAGGGAAGCGTTGCTAAACAGTACGCCATATTGTGGCAGACCACTCAACTATAAGAAAGATGGGTCCCTTTTTTGGAACCTTCTCACTGTTTCACCCACAAAAGATGAATCTGGCAAGTGTTATCAAGTATTAACATTGGACATCTACGATTTAATTTTATGTAGATGAAGTTACATGAGAGAGTCTACACGGTCCAAGTTTGACTGGAAGTAATTGGGCTTCATCAATAAGTTTATTTTTCTGCCTTGGAACGCAGGTCGACTAGCCAGATTTGAACCAAATTTCTACAAATTCACATACTCTCAACCAAACCCGTTCTGATTCATTACCTAACTGAATAAAAATACTATGTCGGGTACTGCAAAGATGTGGAAAGAGTGGGGGAAGATGTGTACATATGTGGTCGAAACCTGTAAAAGCTATGTTTGGAAAAGTAGAAGCATATTGGAACTGAGGTATGTGTTACATTCCATCAAGACTTTTATCTGCTATGTCCCGTTGTATCGATATATTGGTGTTTCTTGACGATGTAGGTGTTTGGCTTATATTCTGTTTTTTATCACAACTTTAGCTTACGATGTCTACCGCCACTGTATGACTGGATTTAGATCTTGATGAACTAATCCCAACATGTTGGAAGTACCATATAACTACACTTTGCGCCAATGTCTGTGCAGATAATACCATCTAAACAGATAACAAAATGACAACAGAAGTTCGCCTATTATATCAGTACTTACAGTATTGAGAATTATAGAACATAGATTAAAGAAGTAAGAATTTATGAAGTGCAATAGACCTGAATATTAGGAGTTGATAAGCTAGGTTGGTCAGTAAAGAAGAGAACCATTCCTCTAATCGCTTGCTATAATACCTAAACACATAATGGTGTTTCTAAAATATCACCCTGTCCAAGCAGACCCTTATAACTTTTTAGAAAAATTATGTTGGAACACGTGGCACCTATAAGCGACCTCTAAACTATTCACATAAATTTTAGCAGGTCATGTTTTTTTGTAGATTTTTCAAATCGTAAAGTTAAGCTTATTGTAACGCATACATTATTTGGTTTAAACAAGTGTCCATCTTATTATTGATAATTTATTGGTTTTAGTCTATATTTATCAGATTTAGTCACACAAAAAAAATTATTTATGATGTAAAAAAAGTGAATTATTGGTTAGATTCTAAGAAAAATGTTCAAAAAATATTTGGATAGTGGAACCAACACCGTAAGAAATAATAAGCAACACAATTTTAATTTTCAGTTATACATAGTTTTCATAGTATGACGTTAAGATCATTAAAGATGTTGGATTGATTGTTGTTCGGTAGAAGTTTGTTAAGCAGCAGTTTCATGCAGGTTAGTAGACAATAAACCAAAAGATTTGTGGACTAAAATGAGGGAAGCGTTGCTAAACAGTACGCCATATTGTGGCAGACCACTCAACTATAAGAAAGATGGGTCCCTTTTTTGGAACCTTCTCACTGTTTCACCCACAAAAGATGAATCTGGCAAGTGTTATCAAGTATTAACATTGGACATCTACGATTTAATTTTATGTAGATGAAGTTACATAAGAGAGTCTACACGGTCCAAGTTTGACTGGAAGTAATTGGGCTTCATCAATAAGTTTATTTTTCTGCCTTGGAACACAGGTCGACTGGCCAGATTTGAACCAAATTTCTACAAATTCACATACTCTCAACCAAACCCGTTCTGATTCGTTACCTAACTGAATCAACATACTAATGTCGTGTACTGCAAAGTTATGGAAAGGGTGGGGGAAGATGTTAAATAATGTGTCGACACCGTAAAAGCTATGTTTGGAAAGTAGAATCATATTGGAACTGAGGTAATTGTTACATACCATCAAGACTTGTATCTGGTAATGTCCCGTATGTAATCGATATAATGGTGTTTCTTGACGATAGGTGATTGTCTTATATTCTTTTTTTTTTTTATCACAACTTTAGCTTACGATGTCTACCGCCACTGTATGACTGGATTTAGATCTTGATGAACTAATCCCAACATGTTGGAAGTACCATATAACTACACTTTGCGCAATGTCTATGCAGACTAAAACTCCTAAACATAAACAAAATGACACAGAGAGTTATTCGCTATTAGATATCAGTATTTACAGTATTGAAAATTATAGAACATAGATTGAAGAAGTGAGGAAGTTTATGAAGTGCAATGGACCTGAATATTAGGAGTCGATAAGCTAGGTTGGTCAGTAAAGAAGAGAACCATTCCTCTAATCGCTTGCTATAATAGTATCCTCCTTTCATGATGAATTACATCACATGATGTTTTGCTTAGTTTTGTTATGTCAAACAGACTCTAAAAGACGGGATGCAGCATGTGGGGAAGCTAATATGTAGCAATTTATATGGACAGCCGGATACAGAGCTTTAGAGCTAAGTTTAGCCTAAAGGTTCCAACTGTATCGATGGGGGAAGGTGGTTTGGTGGTGCTTTGGCTGTTGGTTGTGCTAACAAATTGCTAATGGTTAATAACGTTTTACAAATATATGAGAAGTCTTGATGTCTTTTAGGAGTATTTATCTTTACTATCATTTATCAGCATTGGTAAAGTAATATATAACTAATAGGAATGTAAGGTGAAGTTAGAGTATTGATATGTATCACTTTTAAATACTCTTTTCAAAAACATGCAATCTGTTCACATCTTAATACGTTATCAATTTCTTATGGGAAAGTCCATGTTTCACTTCCTTGAATTATGCAGAACGAGCTCCTCTTGAACAGGAGGTTAGTGAGCAGGTTTGAGCGAAGAAATGGTGGACAAAGAGCTAACTGATGTGTTAGAAAGTGTCCACTTAATGATGGCCTAAAATCAGTTTATTCGGAGGGTGGCCAATGGCAATGTGTCAGATGCACATGTAGAACCGAGTAATGCTGTGGCGCGAGGTTAGTGGGAATTTGTCTACATTTTGTTGCATAAGCTGTGATTTCTTAAGCTGTGTTGTTTAGACTGTAGATAGGTCTAAATGTTTAAGGATATAAATACTAAAATTATCACTGTCATTTGTTAGTTACAACTTACGAGTGTTTGGATCGTCGGTGCACACGTATTCTTTAGTACGTGGTAGAATTTGATGTTGTTGATTGGAGGCCGTGTCATAGTATTTTTATGTCTGATATAAAGAACATATGACGTGCTCTGTTGGAAAATATAGGTTGCGCAGTAAAGTAAAACCATTTTGTTGAATGATATGGTTTAGTTTATAATATGAGGTGCTTTCGAATATTGGTTCTTTCATTGATCATAAGATCTATAGTAAGTGGTCTTATGTCGTTACTAACGTAGCAAGTCTCGATAAAGATGAAATTAATATGAAAAGTTTATACAATATCATATATTTATGGCATTGGTTTGTGGACTATAGGGCTTTTAGGGGTCGTTTGGTATGATGATGGGGTTAGAATAGGATTTGGATTCGGTATAGATTGAAAGATATAAAAAGTGATTGATAGTATTAATGTTGTTTGTTTTGTAAAATGTATTTGGGAATTGATTTTTATTTAATATTATTATATAGTTAAAAGTTTAATTTGCTTATAATATAAGGGCCCGTTTGGTTAATGGTTTTGAGATGGGTTTTTAAGTTTGACAATGAAAAATGATGTTTGGTACATGCAAGTGGTCCCAAAGTTTTAGGTTGATGGCAATATATTTTGTGGGATTACAAAATATTTCACTGCAACTTTTTTGTCCTTTTCAAAAAGTGTGGGCCTACAATTCATCCCTATCGTTAGTTTTAACTAGCCGGGTACCCGCGTAATGCGGCGGCGGGTACCCTGTGACTATATTTTGCGGCGAGCAAATGTTATTCAGTTAAGCATTTTTCTAACGAAAAAATAAAGAATCTCTGCAGTAAGTACCAGTAAGAGTTGAGGAGTTAACGCGAGGGTATATTGAGAGACTATTTTTACTATAACAAAAAACATTTGTGTGTGGGAGATATAAAATTGTTTGTGTGGATTTATATTATGGATGCGGTTACACATTTTTAATAATCATTATTGATAGTAATGATTTTAAGCGGTTACACGTTTTTAATAATTATTGGAGGCCGTTACAATGATGGTTTAAGCGGTTACACGTTTTTAATGATATTGCTTATTCTTTTTTTAAGATTTGGAAATGATAAACTTAGATAAATTCAATAATTATTTTTAAAAGTGAACAATCACTACATAATAAAAAAGAAAAAAAAAGAAAATTACTGTAGAACGTAAGTAGTAGTTAAGTGAATCGAATAATTCCAAACACTCCAATAATCACAGATCAAATATTAAAATTCTAATAATTCGACAAAATAAAACCCCAAACGGGTTATCATCATCATCATCGATCATCAATTCAAAACTACAATCACCAAATCACTAACATAACATGATGAAAAAAAACTAACTAAAAATCTCAGCCACTTCATCAAAAGTTAATAGATTCAGGATCATGGATGCTTTGCAGATCAATCATTAATTCATAAGACTCTATCACTAAAAAAATTCAAATCCATCAAACCTTAACATTTGACATCAACGATGTAAGCCGTCAACATTTATTGAAATAATCATTGCAACAATTAACCATGATGTCATCAAACATTTGAACAAAATCATCCATATCAAACATCTTAAACCCTCTTCATTCATCTCCAAAACCTTCATCATCTTTTTTTAAAATGACGTCACCAAAATAAGAAGACCTCTATTTCTTTGGTACCCGTATTCCTCTTCTGCTTTGGTACCCGTATTCCTCAAAAGCCATGATCCTTAGCTTGACAGACGGCGGAGACAATGGTGGCGGTAGCGACTGACGGCTCATGATGTTGGCAAAGATGGCGGCAGAACTAAACGATAGTGGCGGCAAAATCTGATATGTAAGATGGCGGAATTTGGTGGTTTGAAGAAAGAAAGAGAAAGGTGTTTGTGTTTTTAAGAGATATAAAATAGAGCGATGAAAATGTGTAATGAATTTTGTTAGTCTGTTAGGTTTTTATACTCGTATTTGAGTTTGTGGTTTACATTTAAATGATGTTTAATGGACTGTTACAAATGGACCACATGAATGCAGCAGTTACAATTTGAATGAATTTGTGACAATATCAATGTTAGCAGTTACAAGTTGACTGTATTAAAAAATATATATGAGGCGTTACAACTTTAATATTTAATTGGTTGTTACATGTTTTGGGCTGTTATAAGTTTTGGCTATTAAAGAATTTTAAATGTGTATGATGAATATTTTTTAATAGGTTTATATCTTTCCCAATAAAGTAATATTTTTTACTTAGTTTTTTAATACTTTTAAAAATAAATGGGTTAAATTAGTATTGATAAGTATGAAAAATAGGTTTACAAACCCATCACTGATAAAAGTTTAAATTGCCTATTTTTATTGATTTCATCCTTATTCTCGAAAACAAAACCTTAAAAGGAAACAAGTTTATTAAAAGTAAAAAATTATTCCCTCATTTTGTTACCAACAGTTTACACTTAAATGATGTTTAATGGACCGTTACAAATGGACCACATGAATGCAGCAGTTACAATTTGACTGAATTGATGACAATATCAATGTTAGCAGTTACAAGTTGATTGAATTAACAAATGTATATGGGCCGTTACAGCTTTACCATTTAATTGGTTGTTACATGTTTTGGGGTGTTACAAGTTTTGGCTATGAAAGGATTTTAAAGGCTTTTAAATGTGTATGATGTATATTTTCTAATGGTTTTACATATTTCCTAATAAAGTAATTTTTATACTTAATTTTTTAAGACTTCTAAATAATAGATGGACTTAATGCTTTTTAAAGTAGTATTGATATGTACCTCATTACGGGGGTGACTTGTTTTTATAGTGACTTTTGTTTAGGTGATGGTATAGTTTTTGATTATTTATAGGCAGGATTTTCATTATTAGAGTGCTGTTACTTTTTTTTCAGTGTTAATGTCTTATGGTTGGAGGGGGTGGTTACTGTGGTTTTTTATAATATAAAAAGGAGGAGGAAGATGAAAAAGTGGATGTAAAAATTAACCAGCATAGTACATCGTGCATTGGATTTATAGAGAGATAGAGTTACAAGTAGTGCATCATGTTGATAAGGTAGCAGCGGTACTTGTAGCATCGAATGGTGATCAAGCTTAAAGTAGGGGAGAGCAGGTTGTTCAGACGTCATTCCGGCGTGAGATCGGCTAAAGAACGGACGACTGAGAAGCAGGCGGCAAACATACGATGGTGGCTGTCCGGCGGCAAACAGCAGTCCAACTGTTGGTGTGACGTCGTCCGGCGTGGTAGTGATGTCCGGTGGTAGGGCCGGCGTGATGAGGTGGGGGTGGTGGATGATAGTTTTTATGAGATGAGAGAATAGTGAGTATTTTTTTTTTTTTTTGTCTTTGTTTGTGTGGTGTGTGAAATAGATTGTAGTTATATTTATAGTGATAAAATGTAACATCATTTTTAATGGTTTTTAAATAGGGTGTTATATTGTTTGGCAGAATTTTATTGCTTGCATAAAAAGATTATACATTATGTTTTGTAACTTGGAATGTAAGAGCCTTTTTAATAACTTTTAAAGAGGGTGTTATATTGTTTGACAGAATTTTATTGGTTGCATAAAAAGATTGTACAACGTGCATAAAGATTTGCACTACTTAAGACTTCTTTTTATAGTAATCTTTTTTACTTCAAATTTTAAGTACTTCTAATTTTAGAAATTGGCTAAATGCTTTATAAAGTATTAGAGATTAAAAATTATTTTATTATAAAAAAATTGAATATTTTGCTTTTTATATATCTTTTAAATTATAATATTATACCATTTATATATTTTCTCTCTCTTACTTTTTTTCTTAAACTTACACCAAATCCAAATTTAAATCCAAATCCTAATCCAAATCCCTTAACAAACCAGACGGACCCTAAAACTAAAAAGTAGCATGTAAACATGCATATAAGTAGTGAATGCCAAATTTTAAATGGTTGATTTGATTTTTTGTCAGTAAACCAAGACATATGCCCTGGTTTCGTGTAACCCCACAAGGAAATATTTCATATCTAATTTACAAACTCATAGCCACGTACCAAATGGATGAATTCACTATGATTGTATTCCTTTTTGTTAAATACCACCTACCAAACGCACCCTTAGTGTATTGCATAGAAATGTTTGTATTGTTATTGAGCTCATGACGATTTATGTGTTATTCTAACTTTGAACATGTCTTGAATATTTTTTTGATCTTTGGGTCTTCTTTTTGCAGCATATATATTTTGTGCGGATGGTGAGAGTTAGGATTTTGAATGACGCTCTTGGGAGCATGTACAATGCATCCGCATACTTACACCTCCCCCAACGCATAGAAACCTTACTCAATCAACAAGTAGATACAACATGTGTGCAACGCACGGGTCTGAATGCCTCGTACTAAATATTACAAACTTCAATTTTGGTTTTAATTAATTGCATAAAGGTAAAACTGTCATTTTGCAAAGTAAGAGATGAAATGTTTTTTTAAACTGTGTGTTTTTTTATCTGGAACAGTTATTTTGAGACAGAGTGAAGTAAATAGTTCATTTAAAAAAATTTCTCAATTTGAAACCCAACATCTTTTACTCATTTCAACTAGTCAACTCAACTTTATCCAAACCCAAAAATAATTATAATGAGTTGAGATCAACATAGACTCAAAATTTAGCATAGACCTAATGAATCAATCATAGCCACTCATTTTCATCAAAATAATAAAAACTCACTTTCCACCTCTTTTTTAAAAATAAAATATCTTGCAAACGGTAAATCGTCAAACGACAAAAAATACACCATCGCGACGAGTATTTTTTTATCTTTCAGTAGACATCCACTTCGATATACTTTCGAAGAACGTTTTTTTTATTTTTTTTCAGTCACGTCTGAAAAAATCATATGTACAAATCACATGTGATTTCATAAAATCACATTTGATTTCATAAAATCACATGTGATTTGAGATACAAATCACATGTGATTTTTTCCAGACATATCTAAAAAAAATTCGTCGAAAGTATATAAAAGTGTCCCTCTATAAAAAGATGATTTAATTCTCGTCGCGATGGTATGTTTTGTTTTGCGTAACGATTTACGGTTTGTGAGATATTTAATTTTAAAAAAAAGATGAAAAGTGAGTTTTTATTATTTTGATTAAAAAATGAGTGGCTATTATTGGTTCATTTGGTCTATGCTAAATTTTGGGTGTATCTTGAACTTTTGCCTAATTATAATAATTTTTATGAAAAGTAAACAAAGTTATGAAATGGACCCCAATCTAGCCGTTGCTATAATTGATGAAACATGTATGTATAATATTTAGCTGGCATTAATTGTGACACTCACCACCACTCAATGATGACCATTATCAGTTTTCTCCTCCTCCTCATTGCCACTACTAGTGTATCTGCCACTGACCACATTGTTGGTGCTAATCGTGGTTGGAATCCTGGACTTAACTATACTCTTTGGGCTAATAATCACACATTCTATGTTGGAGACTTTATCTGTAAGTCTCCTCTCCACTACTTTTTAAGCTTCACAATATTTTGCTAGTGTATAGTCGGTCAATTAAACCTCGTTAGGTGTATTCATTTGGGGTGGTTAGGGGTTTGGGATCAACCCGGTGAGGCCGTGTACATTTGAGTCAAAAAGACTCGCCCTCCGCGGATAGCCTTGACAGGGAAAACCACATCCGTTTACCTACTTGCTGCAAACAACCGTTTAAGTCTGTGTGACGATGTACTCAAGCCCGTGTTTTAGCTGGCAAAACATCAATAACCATAATTACCCAAAACTAGTTTGTACTCAGCAGTAGTTGTGACTTTATATAAACTATAAAGTAGTGTGACAATTATACTCCGTTGGGACCCGGGTTTTTTATGTTTGTTTCGTGAGGCAAATCCCACATCGTGACATCCTAGGCAAATGCCACATCGGCCCTTGGTCTAGAGACATGATGGGTTCATAAGATAATATTCGTCTTACAATGGCACAACGCGTTTTGTGGTCTACTGCGGGTGGGGTACTTAAAAAACGCAGTTAAGTGCACTCATGTCTAGTTTGGGTGGGTGACCTGCTCGGAAGTCTTTACATGAGGGTCATTTATACATATCGTATACAAAATTTATCTTTACTGTTATATAGTATTGTAGCTCCCCTTCAGATTAAATCTTGACTTCAACATAAGCTTATTTTCTTTATGAAAAAGTAAAAGCTACATAACACAGGTTATGTACTGACCTAGAGTGTTTGCGCGCACTTATTTCAGTGTTAATTATCTACTACGAGTGAAAGAAATAGTACGAGTAGTAGCAATTTTTTTTTGGGTACATAACATGCTTTGAATTGATCAATGTTGCAGCATTTAGGTACCAAAAATTCCAATACAATGTGGTAGAAGTGAACAAAACCGGCTATGATAACTGCACACTCGACAGTGCAGTAGGGAACTGGAGCAGCGGAAAAGACTTCATTCTTCTCAACAAATCACAACGATACTATTTCATTTGTGGAACCGGCGGTTGCATGAATGGTATGAAAGTCGCTATTCGTGTTCATCCACTTCCGTCTCCTCCAGCCTCTGCTACCGCGCTCTCTTCAACTTCTGCAGCTGTTGGTAAATCGATGTTTGGTGCATTATATATGGTTTTGGCTTCGTTGATTTGGTTTGGATGTGGTGCGGCTTGTTGGTTGTAAAATGCTTATATTTGTGTTAAACATTGTTGTCGTTAAGCGCGTACTCATTTGTTAACTTTATTTTTTGCATGATTTGAAACAAGTTTAGTGTTCGAATTTGATTATTCCGTATTGCAATCTTATTTATAAGTTATGAGTTATAATAGATTGAACGAGCCAAAATTATTGTCTATATTTGTGTTGTTGATTTTCAAATCTCAAACACTGTAACAGGTGAACATAAGTGCAAGATTGCAATTTTTTTCAAAACTAGTATAAGTTTTTTATCAGACAATAATTTTGATGAGTACTTTAGTCATGCCTATATGATATGGTTAAATGCATGCATAATCTTATGTGACACATCGTGTTGATGACAGTAGTAGGATATTTTTTCACAAACCAATAAATTATTTTCAATTTAGGCATAAGTTCCGTCATAATTTTAGATATCTTAATCATTTTCCAATTTTTAATATAGTATAAGTATAAACTTGTGCCTTAGGAAAAAAAAGGAAGTATAAACTTGTGTACTTTGTTGCATGCTTTTACATAACAGGAGTGGGCTTTGGGCTTAATTGGAGCATGGACCAGGCTGTGATGGGTAATGTCAGGGCCTAAAATAAGTGCCTCTTTGATTACACATGCACACATGCTAGTATGCTACTCTTAAATCCAAAGAATCAACCTAATTAGAGTAAATTGCATAAATCGTTCCTAACGTTTGATCAAATTGCATGTTTCGTCTAAACTTTACAAAAATGCAAGGATCGTCCCTGTAGGGAAACCTTTGGTGCAAGTATCGTCCCTGGGGATGATATTTGCACCAAAGGTTTCCCCACAGAGATCATACTTGCACCAAAGGTTTTCCCGCAAGGACGATCTCTGCACTTTGAAACTATTTAGGACGAAACCTGCAATTTGGCCAAACTTTAAGAACGATTTATGCAATCTACTCGCCTAATTATGTCCTAACTCCAAAATATATACACGAGTATCGAGTAGCATGCCTAAATCTATATGGCAGCATTTTGTTGGTGACCGTAGAAGGAACGACTTATTCACCAACAAATACACCAGTGTGACATCACATACATTTAGACACAAAATTAGTCACACATTTAAGCAATTAATCTACAAATTCAAAGATGTCTTTTTCAAAACTTAGTCATATTAGTTTTTTTTTTTTTAATATTGAGAAGCCAAGGGAGTAGATTGTAAGTTTATAGAGTAGATGGACCAAACATGAAGGCAAGTCTTTGGAAGAAGACTTTGGTGGTGTAGACTGTAGACCAGTTCAACTAAAAAACCCACAAAACAATTTATGTCTTCGGACCACCGTTCCGACCACGGCCACATATTTAAGTCCTTGAGTTGACTAGTTAAATAATGTCATCATTGGGCCAAGTGTATAGTTTAACATTACATCAAACCTGTCCTATTTTCACATAAATTCACACACACCTACTTTTATTTTATAATACTACTAACGTATGTTCTCATAGATTAAACCAAACGAGGTTTGTAAGACGCGATCCGCCACGGAGCAAGGGAGAGTAACTTCGCACAGACCGATAATCTCATGGGTTATATGCGTTAATTGTTTCTGAAATTCTATACAAAAATAGTCTTTCAGGTTAGCATTTCGTTGCAAAGTCAGTCACTAAGGACTAACTTTGCAGGGAACCGATAACCTCAAGGACTATTTTTGTAAATTTTCGAAAAATATATATTAAACTTCAACATTTTTTATAAAATCGTTCGTATGTTAGAAGCATTGCAATATTGAGTTCGTCTTGTTCGCAATTCGACGATATTTTAAATGGCATATGTTTTTACGAATGAGTCAATAGATATACGTTTCATATTGATAAATAAAGTTTGTTATATAAAAAAGCCGTAAATAGGTAAAAGTTCAAGGTCGTTTTTGTAACTTTTCGCATACTGTGAGGGTGCGGATTGTAATTTTTTTTCTTTTTTTACCTCAAAAGTGGTGAAGTTTTTTTTAATATTAAACATCACGGGTTCCAAGAACGTACTGCTCTTTAGTATAAAGTTATAATTATAATGTTCAAAAACCGCTCGGTTCATCGGTCATAAGGCTCTTTAGAGAATGATCAAGGTCCGAACCCGACTTTTGACTAATTAGTCACTAGGACAGGAGCTCGTTGATTGGGGAAGGATCCGGTTATTAGCATCAAAAGATACATGAGATTAAAATGTTTCCACCAATTTAGATCTTTTGGACATCAATGTTAAGTATAAGTTAAATATAAAATAAGTGTTTAGGATACAAAGTAATGCCACTTGGACTTTGGTCCAGTGATAAGTGAGTTTCTCACTAACCGAAAAGTTATGGGTTCAAGCCTCACCGAAATCATGTGTGAAATATATATTTGGAACATATAAAATTACCGTATAAAAAAATATATAAAATCGAAAATACTAGAAGTGGTTAAAAAGTAGGAATCTAAATTAAATTAAATTAGAACAAAAAAACTATAGTCATTCAGGGTAATCGAGTGATAAAAGATTCGTGATAATTACAAATGTAAAATAATTTACTTTTGAGAATCCTTCTTGTGCTAACAAACTAAAAATGTCATGTCCGCTTTTCAAATATATAAAGGGTTAATGGCATCTAATAGCAACGAACTTTCTCAAATGTCTCATTATCAGATATAAACTCTATAAAATACTATAATACCCATCAAACTTTCAAATTTTTGTTCAATATCATATGTTTGCTTACGTGGCGTGACCGGCAACCGGCTACACTGGTTAAACTAATTACGTGGATTTATTTTATTTTATTTTAAGTTAATTACGTGAAGTTAGATGTTTCAAAATATCCATCAAACTTTATCAAATGTTTCAAAATACCCATCGAAGTTTCTCAGATGTTCACTTATCAGACATGAACCCATCTGACGTGGATCATAAGGGTATAAATTTATGACGTGACATGTACATTTGTCAGCTGACGTGAATTTTAGAGTTAAAAAATGAGTTTTGTTGATATCAACTAAAAGAAACAAAGTATGATGGGTATTGTGGTATTTTATAAAGTTCATATCCGATAATGGAACATTTGAGAAAGTTCGTTGCTATTAGATGTCATTAACCCAACATATAAATATCTATCCGATATGAATCTCTTTGATAAAAGATAGTTTATCGGAGAGATTTTGTAAATAAAAAGTCATGAGTTCAAATTTTAGCGAGAAGAGTTGCCTAAAACTAATTTTTGTAAGATGAAATGGTGACTAATAACGGATGCCAAAAAGACACTCAAAATTAAAATGTGAGTTAATTGCATTTTTGGTCCCTGTGGTATGGCCAAATTGCAGGTTTGGGACCTTAACTTTTGAAATTGCAGTGATGGTCTCTATTTTCAAGTTTCCGTTGCAAATTTGGTCTCCGGGCCGGACCAAACCTACAATTTGCCCAAACTACAGGGACCAAAAATGCAACCCAAAAGGACCAAACCTGCAACTCAAACTTGAAAATAGAGACCATCACTGCAATTTCGAAAGTTAAGGTCTCAAACCTGCAATTTAGGTGAATAATAACTGATGCTAAAAAGACACTCAAAATTAAAATGTTCTCATCAATCTACACATTTTACTAATGAATTTGTATAATGAACTTAAACCTTATGAATTGGTCAATACAAAAATCAGAAATATACTTGCTCAAGAATGATAAAACCTATCATGATCTATAAACACAAACCATATGTGAGCATGGGCAAATAGAAAACATAAATCTTACACAATGACTAAACTAATAACAACAATAATTTAAAATGATGTAACTTTGGACTCTGCAGATGCAACATTCTTTGTATTTTCTTTCAACAACGTCATTAATAAATACGAAGCTACGTTAAAACTCCAGAATTAAAGCATGAATAAGTGCCAGGAATTCTTTCCTTTCGATGGAGACGTAACATTTAAAACAAAACCAATAATTAAGACAAAACTATATATAATTTTCGTCAAAAGAATGCGAGACCGTAATAAGGTGGTCAGGGACCGCGGTCACCCTCATCGTGATCTAGTCCTCTCTTATTACTTGACTTTCGCAAGACACGTTTTGCATGGAAAAAAAGCAAGACTCAGTCGTCTTTTCGATTGAGGCGTCCTCTTTGTTGTGTGTAAGTGTGTGTTTATTAAATTGTTTTTGTGAGGTATATTTATGTTTAAGTGGCGTATGCTTGGTTATAAAGTTTGTCACCTTATTATGCTAAGTTGTTATAGCGAAAGAAAGCTGAGTTGACGTTATGTGTTAATGTGATCATGAAGGTCCTTTATCACATTTAGCCTTAAACACTATATTTTGTCTAAAAGCTATTTTATAATGCAAATATATTTAGGAATTGATTTGTTTCTTTATTTGAAAAGTCAAAGATTGTATTTGACTTTCTCTAGTCAAAGATTGTATTTGACTTTCTTACCCTATAAATTATAGGTTAGGTTTGGAAAATCAATAAGTGATTGAGTTTATAAAATAAGAGTGTTTATCTAGAAGATCCAGGTTTGGGAACCCTTTGATGGGTATGATTATGTTCTTTGTTATTTGTGTGGTTTCTTGCATTCACAACGATATCGCCATTCATTTGGTTCAGAGCTGATAGGTTACGATATGGTCAGACGGTGTTTCTGTCGATTGGAAGACCCCGAGGGGGGTGGTAATCGATAGAACGACGCCTGAGGCAAAGATTCCCGATTCCGCGCGACGTGGAAAACCATTGGTTACAGAGCTCGTGATTCGCCGACGAGGCAACGACTCGACTAACCAATGAGGACCATTGGTGTTGTAGTGAATGAAGACCTCCTTACAAAGGTAAAGAAAATTCAAGAAGGATACCAAAATCAAGATAACCGTAGGTCGCCGCCTGAGGAACGGCACGTGAGGTGAGGATTGATGTCACTTCCCTCAGATCATCGAATGGTTGGCATGATGGATAGTGATTCTCCAAAGAGAAAGAGAAGCCGTGTTAAAGAAACGAAGGGGGGTTAGAAAGTTTCAGAGTTTGAGACTTGGAAGGATAAAACTCGAGGACGAGTTTTTTCAAGAGGAGGAGAATGATGCAGGGCATGTTCGAGCTCCGACTCCTCTGGCTTAGCCGTCGGTTCTTCGGTCAACACGTGAAGTCAAGTGTTTAATTATTTTGAAGAGATTGAAGGGGAAAATGACAATTTTTAATTGTCAATCTATCTTTTTTAATGTTATTATTTTTGTTAAAGATATGTTTAGATTTTAGGAATTGATTTGTTTCTTTATTTGAAAAGTCAAAGATTGTATTTGACTTTCTCTAGTCAAAGATTGTATTTGACTTTCTTACCCTATAAATGTAATAGGTTTAGGTGTTGGAAAATCAATAAGATGATGAGTTTATAAAATAAGAGTGTTTCTCTTGAAGTCCCGGTTGGGCACCCTTTGATGGGTTATTGAATTCCTTGTTCTTTGTTATTTGTGTGGTTTCTTGCATTCACAACGATATCGCCATCAGTATATTTATGTTTAAGTGGCGTATGCTTGGTTATAAAGTTTGTCACCTTATTATGCTAAGTTGTTATAGCGAAAGAAAGCTGAGTTGACGTTATGTGTTAGTGATCATGAAGGTCCTTTATCACATGAAGGTCCTTTATCACATTTAGCCTTAAACACTATATTTTGTCTAAAAGCTATTTTATAATGCAAATAATTTAACTTTAGATATTAAAGTTATTTTCTAAATAGTACATGCGTTTCAACCTTTTTTTGACTCTTTCAACCTATGTAACAAAGAATATTATCAACAAAATTGGGCGTATCGTTAAAATTCCATATCATGAATTCCTTTCAATGATGGTGATGTAACAATGCAAGCCAACAAAACAAGAAGATAAAAGTCGACCACTAAAACAAGAAAACAAAAGTCGACCTCTATCATTTTCACTTCGATGTTATATGTCAAAATGCGGGTGCGGTCAAATATGTCAAAATACAAGGGCCGATCGATGGAGGTCTTGAGATGTCCGTGAATCACATAGATTTTTTCGGGTAATACTTGTCGAGAATCTTTATTTTTTTGCGAAATTCGTCATCTTTAAAGATAATATCCTACAAATTTTCTCAAATTTTAATCAAATACATCATTTATTTTGTTCTTTATATAGTTGTCAAAAATATCAAATTCTCAATTTAAAAAAAAATGTGTTACAAGTTTTTTAAAGTTTGACTGGAATTTAATTCATTTATTAGTCACTATTTAAAACTGAAAACTAATGGAAGTAATATTACTTCACAAACAAGATAGTAGAGACTACTTGAGCGATCCAATATTCTTTTTAATTGTAAAGAACATGAACGATCATTTTTATGTCAACTTGAAAGAATCTCACTCCGTAACCTTAAATTAAAAAATATATTAGAATGGATAAAAAGTTGCATTAGATAAGTCACAGAATGGCTTTAGCTGGTATTCAAACAAAAATATTTTTCAAAAAAAGCATATAAAAACTAGTAGAAAAACAGAAAGTACAACAAAGGATACAAAATAAGTGCAGAAAAATGATCCCTCGTGAACAAATTTCAATTAATTTTCCGACAACAAAACTTAAAAAACAAACATTATCAATCAGTCCAAAAACACAAACTAATAATTTACAAAAAATGTAACAATATCCCAATTATACCAATTTTCTACTAAAACTATTAAACATGTTCTAAATCTATTCCATTTTCAATCAAACATTGTTCTTGCTTTTCCTTTTAGGGAACCTCGATTTCCCGACCCATTTTTGAAGCGCGGGAGGGATAACTCGTACGGTAGACTCCGGATGATCACTTTTCACCGTTCAAAACCTTGACGATATCCCCAATGTCGGGTCTCAACTCGGGCATCTTTTGTAAACAAGCTAGAGCTAAATTGACACATAAAGTCGCTTGCGTTTTGTTGTACTTGCCTTTTAGCCTGTCGTCGACGAGTTCCAATAAATCGCCACCTTGAGCTAGTTGTCGACACCAACTTATTAAATTAGCCTTTTCGACTTATTAGGTGATGCTGGACATGTTAATGGTCTTCGACCTGATTACAATCACTAGTATTAGTACTCCAAAGCTATAGATATCGGCTTTCTCCATTAAGTACCCGCATCCACCATATTCGGGTGCAACGTAACATAGCGTTCCTCTCATACTCGTCGTGCTACTTAACTCTCGACTAAAAACATCCCCATTTTCCTGTTTTTTGAAACTAAACTCGTTTGCTGTATCAAGCCCATTTTCGTGACCACGAGCCTTTTGTTTTCGTGTTCTCTTAAAGATTGAGAGCTTAAATCTTCGTTTCGTTTTCTTTTTGACCTTATTGGTTTCGAGTTCATCAAGCTGTTCATCTTTCCACCACTCTTCCATTTTCCTATGTCTTTTCCACTCTCTCGGTTCATCATTTTCCATCGGCTTATTAACAAAATCGGGCCTTTCGGAGTTTTTATCATCGTCCCAATCTGCATTAGCCGAGGGCGAGATTTGACTACCTATCCATTCTTGAACATAATCTTTACTACAAAGCTCACCACTCCCCTCTTGTTTCCACCACCAATCTTTCCAACATTGTTTCTTGCTAATCTCGGCGGTTGTTCCGTCAGTACAACATCTGATATTTATCAATATCATGTCCTAAATCCTCATCATTAGCGTCATAATTCGTAAATTTCTTATTATTCCAATCATCACCATTTTCGATATTCGAAACATCTTTTCCTTTATGATTTAAGGCCCCTAATCCTAACTTGACATTCATTGGAGTCGAGGATGAAGAAGCTTGTAAAGCAACCGCAAAATCAACCTCATTACTACAACTCTCAATAGGAGTCCCGATAACGGGAGATTCTACAGCTCCAACTCCAGTTCCAGCACCAGATAAATCCTGACTAAACATATCCACACCAAAATCCTGCTCATCAACTTTTAACCTAGACAACCCAAAATCCGATATTTTGGCCCGAAAATCGGTATCTAACAAAACGTTACTCGGTTTCACATCACCGTGAATGACGGGTGGATCGCATTCACGGTGCAGAAACTCGAGCCCATAGGAAACATCTCGAACTATCTCGAACCTTCTACTCCAATTCAAAACCTTATTATTACTACCAAATAAAGACTCTTGCAAGCTTTTATTTGGCATGTATTCATAAACAACGAGTTTTCGTTGTTTATGAATACAATATCCTATCAAGGATACAACAAACTGTGAACGTGAATTTTCAAACGAGCTGAGTATTTTCAGCTCGTTTGAAAATTCACGATCAGAATCTGACGTGTCAGATTCCAAAACCTTCACAGCCACTAACTTTCCACTTTTTAAAATCCCGCGAAAAACGGTGCATGAGCCACCTTTTCCTATATGGTTTTCGCGGGAAAAGTTATTTGTCGCGGAAATGAGTTCTTTATAAGTGAAACGACGTAGTTTTGTAATATGTGGATGGGAGTCCAAAGGACTAGTACGTATTATTCGCTTATTCAGGCGCTTAGTCAGAAGATGAATAAGCGCCTGAATAAGTGAATATCCAAAGTGGTATATTAAGTAAGAGATTGCTAATATGATGAGAAGTGATGAGAAAATTGTGATGGATATGAAGATGAATGTCAAAGTTGTTTTGTGTTGGTGTTGTTGTTCTTGGTGGTGTGTGAATGAGAGATGTCTTGAAGGCATTTTTTTGTTTGCATAGAATGAAAGTGTGTTAGGTTGTGTAGTAGATATAAAAATAATGGTTGATTAGCTTTATGGGTCTTTGTGGGTCATAGGTCATTATCTATATTCTATAGTTTTAAACAAGAATGATTTTTGTTTTCACGATAAATTGTTTCAAGGAGATGGTTATTTTGTGGACTAGAATGCAGGTTTAAATTTTATCTCAACACTAAAAAGTTAAGGTATCTTGTAGTCGTAGATTTTTTTGTTTAAATTACACCGTTGGTCCTCGTTCGCTCGTTTGGTTCTTAGATAACGGAGACACTTGTACGAGGCCTTTAAATGTCACTATTCATTGCCCGTTTAGTCCCTCGAACCCTGTTATATGTTTTTTTTTCTAAACTGTGTTTTTATGTCGGTGGATAATAATTTTGAGACGAAGAGAGTAACTTGTGACAACCGTGATTTGAGCAGGTCAGTTATACCTTTAGAATTGGTTAAGAGTTCATTTTATGTGTTTAAGTGTTGCTCTATGTGATTTTATGTGTGCTAAGTGAGTTAATTGTGTGCTTGATATCATTTTGAGGTGTATGAGCATCTCATTTTGAGTATGTTGTGTTGGATAATGAGTATTCCATTTGTTCACGTTTAGTGATAATGGAAGGGAATGGCGTATTGCATGTAATGCTATGTCAATAGTTGGATAATTAAGTGTTAAGCGTTTATGGGAAATGTGACATTATAGAATTGAAATAAATGAGTGAAATATGGAAGTTTATAGCAAACTTTCTAAAAATAGAAAGTGGTTTGGTGAAATGAAAGTTATATTTAAAAAGTCTAGTTTGTAGCGTTTAAGTAAAAATATTTAATCAAATTAGCTTAGGTTTTTATAAAAACTTAAGGTAATATATGTAATAATATAAATAATAATAAAAAATATATATATAATAGAGGAGTGAGGGTTTTGGCCGCCCAAAAGAAAAGAAAAAAAAAGTTTTTGAGTTGGATTAAAATTTGTAAAACCTGTAGATAATAAAAACCCTAACTCATTATTTTTTTGGCCTCCTTCTCCTCCTTGTGTGTGTGTCGACCTCAGCCCCAAGAAAGCAAGAAGAGACAAATTTTGATCCAAGATTTTGTGAGCTAGATCGTGTAGGATCGAGTAAGAACGCTATGTATTGATCTTTCCCTTGTTTAATCCTTTTAAATATATATATATATATGTAACAATTAATTAATGATGGATTCTAGGGTTCATAAAATACAGCATATTAACGATAATTAATGATGTTTAATCATATTGCAATGATTAGGGTTTAATTAAGATCATATGGGTGTATTCGTTAGGGTTTAGATCG